>CAMDTW010000298.1:0-94000 GCA_945910005.1 Isoperla grammatica | reverse complement strand
TTTTGACAGGTATTATATAATATCTAATAATGTTATGTGTACTATGTATTGTATAATATATAACATGTTTGCCTAGCTAATATTAAAATAAGATTTTTTTATTTTTGTTTCCGATTTTCTTTCAGGGTGTTCTAGGCCTACTTGGAATAAATATTATATGACCGTTGGGTGTGTGTGTATACCATACACATACAACGGCATGACTAATCTAAGATAGAAATTAAACTATGAACTATAAGAAATTATATAATAACTTGGCGTTAATCATAGACACACAATAAAAATTAAACACAAAAATATATCAGTATATGAGTTTTTGTTGTTAAATATTAAACACACATTTCTATTGAGTTAGCTTTTAGGTAAGTCGAGACGAGTTGGAGTTGGGATTAAAATTGGAATGTATATTTTGATTGTATTTGATTTGTTTTAACTTTTAAACAGTCATATTTTTGAATTGCATACTTCTTATTAGCCTGGTTTATAATATTGTAGTTGAGTGTTGTGCTGATGGCATTTTCGATTTTATTTATGGGGCATATTTTAAGCCACTTTTTGGCAAGAAAGTCGAAGTTCTTTGAGCGCGTTTTCTGTGATCGTATATGAATGGGTAACAAGTTATAAAGTTTGGATCCTAAGTAATGTCCATGTCGTTGTGTTAGTCCTTTATTTATTTTATTTAATTGTAGTTTGTTGTTGCTTTTGAATCTTGTGTTAATTTTGTATGAACTTACATTACAATAATCTGTGTTAAGCTTTTGCAAATGAACATATTTCATTAGGAATTGTGCATACAATTTTCGAGTTTGTAGGACCCCGCTTTCTTTGTAAACAAGTTCAGTAGGATGGTGATAGTCCACTTTGAGTATTACTTTGAGAATAATACTTTGAATAGTTGCGAGTTTTTTTATGTGAGCATCACAAGCTCCTCCCCAAGCTATGATGCCATAACGAAAAATGGATTGAACGATGGCATAGTCAACAATTTTAAGGTTGGCAGGAGATAATATGTTTCTTAGTGTGTAGAATTTTTGCAGGGAATGACGTAATTTGCTGACAGTTGTCGTTATGTGGTGGTTCCACCTTAGGTGTTGGTCAATGGTAACCCCTAGATATTTTAGGGCATGGGTTTTGTTGATGGTAGGGCATTTGCAGTTTGAGTAAATGGGGTCGCAATGGTTGATATGTATTTGGATTGTAGATGTGGATGGTTGAGTATTGATTTTAGGGCTAAAAGTAATGTACTTAAGTTTGTCATAGTTAAGAGTAAGTAAATTGTTATTTAACCATTGAGTTATTATTGCTAATTCTGTTTGTGCTATTGTATGCGCATTCTTCCATGACTCAGCTGAGAATAGAACGACTGTGTCATCCGCGAATGTAACTATTTCGCCACGTATTTTAAGGTTACACAGATCGTTAATATAGAGCTAAGAATAATATTGGGCCAAGAACGGTGCCTTGTGGGACTCCATATATTCAGTTTCTCTATAGGTTTACTTAAAGTTTCATTTATTTGAACAAATTGTTGGCGTTTAGATAGGTAGCTTTTTACCAGTTCTAGTGCAACGCCTCGAATACCAAAAAAGTGAAGTTTATCAAACAGTTTGCTATGAGCAACTGTATCAAAGGCCTTAGCCAGGTCTAAAAAAATTGCGATAGTTTTTTTATTTCTGTCTAGATTTGAGTGTACCCTTGTAGTTAGTTTCATAATCGCCTCTTGGGTGCCCATATTTTTACGAAATCCGAATTGATTAGGAGAAAGGAGTTTGCGGTCTTCCATAAATTTGTAAATGCGACATTTTATACATTTTTCGTGAATTTTTTATAGATATGTCAATAGTGAAATCGGTCTGTAGTTGCTTACAAGTGTATGTTTCCCTTTTTTGTAAATGGGTTTTATTATTGCCGTTTTAGATACATCAGGAAATACGCCAGACTCAAAACTTCTATTAATTATTTGGGCAAGTGGTATAATGCTTAATGGTTTTTAGTGTTAAATTGTTAATTTTGTCAACACCTAGAGCTGTATTAGGCCCGAGCGCATCTATGTATCCCGATAGCTCTTCTATTGTTACTGGAGCAAAGAATATTGATTTGGGGCAAGGGTTAGCTCTAATGCTAGGGGTTGGGTTGATGTCATCGCAAGCATTCGTATGTTGTTCCTGTTTAATTTTTTCGCCCATATCCTTACCGACATTGCTAAAATAGTCAACGAATGTGTCAGCTACAGGACCTGGGGTATGCTTGGCTACTAGGACTTCATTATTAAAAACTATTGTTTTAATTTCGTGCTTAAGTTTTGGTTTGTTCGTTATTTCGTTGAATATGTACCACACTTTTTTCACATCTCTGCCAGTTTCTGAAATTTTATTCTTGTAGTGATCATTTTTGGTTTTCTTAATAAGAGCATTAAGTTTATTACGATAGATTTAATAGTAGTTTCTTAGTTCTATGTCATTGGGGGTTTTAATGAGTTTATTGTGAATTTGATCTCTTTTCCTAATGGATTTAATTAGACCATTTGTAATCCATGGTTTAATTTTGAAATGTTTACCCATTAGTTTTCTTTTTTGTGTGTATTTGGCTTCGTTTGTTAGTCCCTTGATTATGTCTACGAGTTTGTTAAAACCAAAACAGGGGTCATTTTCTTCTAGTATGGGGTGCCAATTTATAGTCTAGGCAAGTTCTAGAATTTTCTGATAGTCAACTCTTGCAAACTCTTGGTAGCCCGAGTTGCATTTTGTGTTATTTGTTTTTTCTACTACCGGGGCTTCCCTTCCAAAACAAATTGCGTAATGATCTGTAATTGACGTCTTTAGGATGGTTGGAATTGGTTTGTTAGGGTTACGGGATTTTAAGAATATGTGATCGATGCATGATTGTGATTTTCCTGTTCTCTAGTGGGGTTGTTAATGCAAGAAACGTATCCATTAGCATACAACGTATTTAAGTATTCGTTGGTAAGTGTGTTATTAGAATTTGAATCCAAGATGTTAATATTAATGTCCCCTACGATGAAATTGTGCAGGCTGTTCATTTTAGATGACAGAATATTCAGTTCTTTAATGAATTGAAGAGTGTTGCTGGAAGGAGATCTATAGCAAGAGAGAATGGAGTATGTCTCTTTTCCTTCCGTTGCTTTTACTATCGTGGAATTTGCTTGGGTAAGATTTGTAGTATCTAGAAATGTATATGTGTCAAAACTATTTTCATAATTAAGAATTGTCATGCCATCGTGGGTAGATAGTTTGTTGGGCAAGTGATGCGCGACATATCCCGGGATTTTGTACTGGTTTTGTACCGCTTTCATAGCAACACAGAAACACGTTTTTTCCGGACCGGCAGGTCACGTGAACCAATCAGAAACTTGCCGTGCCTACCGGTCCGGCACGGCCGTCTCACATAACCGAACTTCTTCTTTTGACGTCCTCCGTGTCTGCCGTGTGTGACGTATACTCACACGTGACACTAGGCAGCCAATCTCGTCCTCGCTCATTCCTCCACGGCCTGAACCCGCGAAAAGGAGCTCGTTGTTTGCGTTTGTAAATAGTTTGTTTGTCACACGTGCATAATGAATACTGATACACTAATAACGTTAGTTTACGTAAGACCCCTTTTATTATATAAGGAAAAGCCTATCAGAGAGAAGAGTTGGATGGAAATTGGATTTGCCTTTGGGTCTGACTGGTACCAAACATGCTAGACAAAACCCAGAATAAAAACCCGAAATTTCATTTTAAGTAAACAATATTTAATTCATGTGTATTACAAGTGCAAACACTTTAGATTATAAGAGCGAAACAGAAACGTATATGGAGAGGATCGAACCCGGGATTTTTTGGTGCCAGCCGCGGACGCAGTCGTTGAGCCACGGCGGTGGCTGAAAATTGGCAATCTTGATCGTAAACTCATTTGGCCGTTTGTAGGCCTAGGGCTCCAGGCCTACTAATAATAGAATTATTGCTTTTTAATGGTGTATTGTACTTCACTTATCCATAACTTAATTTAATTGATCACTTTTATCCTGAATATACCTAGGTAATACGATATTTAAGCCCTGACATTCTTCGAAGCGTCCGTTTTCCATTAAACACATGATACTCTGTTGTCACTTTCGTCCGTTCCGAGAAGAGATGGCGCTCGAGTAGCTTTGCCGTGCTGACGTGCACCTATGAAGAGCTATAATAATTGCCGGACCACCGTGTCACGTTATACGGACGCACGACACGTTAGCCGTGTTGCTATGAACTAGGCTTAAGGTGTGTTTCTGACAGTATTATAACGTCGAATTGTATACCTATACTCTGCATGGTGATTATAAGCTCATCAAAATTTGAACGTAGTCCTCGTATGTTTATGTGAAAATTTTTAATTTCTTGGTTCAGTTTGTAAAAGTTTTCAGTTTTTCAGTTCAGTTTGTATAAGTTTTTAAGTTCTTCCGGAAAACTACATGTATGAGTTGTTATGCTCAGATCGAGCATAAAACTGTTATTACTATAATCTTTTGAATCGTCATTACCGTTAGCAGGCTCATTAAAATGTGTTTGAGACATATTACAGAGTGTGCGTAAATATACCTAAACTATTTAACCTAACTATCTTTCTAAATTATATGTAGTATATTTTATAATAATACTTGTTTATTAAAATTATTTTTGTTGAGAAGAAAAAAATAAAAAAATAAAATAAAACTAATAAAATTATCTTTTCCTATATTTTATGTTTCCCTGAGAAGCAAGATTTTAAGAAACAAGATATTTTGTTGTATCGATAGCACCTGCTCACTAACCTCATATTATGTTATACATATATAATAGGATAAACATTCAGTGTTTGAAAGTTCCAGTCGTTTTGAAGATTCTTGTAAGTGGCCTGTGCCAATTAGTTTATTCACTCACGGTTAGGTGTCGCAGGTCAGCAGTGTTATTAATACGCACTTTTCTACCGTCTTGATGGACTGCCATGACTGTTCCATCTTGGGTCCAGCATTTTCTTGGGCCGACTATTTTTTGGACGGTTGCGAAAAGGGTTTGCCTCGGTTTCGTTAGCGATTCCGTTATCAGAATCCCGGAGTTCTTTAGTCGGCTTTTAGACCGCCAGATAGCGTCTCTTGCCTGGTATGAAATAAGCTTCATGATTATTGGCCTGGGTTTCCGATTACCGTGAGCCGCCGGCGCGCCGAGCCGATGACACCTGTCAAAATCTTGCTCGTTGAATGACTGCAACTGAAGCTTGCTGTTGACAAGGCTGGCAACCTCGGCATACAAATTTTCCTTCTGGTGTTCCTGGATTCCGTGTATGAGCAGTTTCTGCGCGAGTATTGCTCTAGCTGATCTAGCCGAGAGTCTTGTTCATTTAGCTTATCTGCAGCCATGAAGGCTTGTTTTCACGGAGTTCTCCATGTCAGTGATACAGTGAACTTCTTGATGAGATCGGTTAGGCCTATACCACCTCCCTGGTTCTCGCTAGGCGGCTTTTCAGCAAGTAGGCTTCTAAATTCTTCAAGTGAGACATTAATCTTTGATTCAAAAGAATCCACTCTCTTTTGAAGGGAAGCAACATTTTCCGAGCTCGCCTGTTTAACCATGATGCTAGTAACTTTACGTTTGTTGGGACTAGGGTTGGCAACCCTTGCATGCGCTTGCGCTGTAGCCTAGGCCTAGACCACGTTGCCTAGACCACACCATAGTTACTGCAGAATATTTTTCTGAAACAAAATAGTGGCAAAATGTGAGATAGCCATATTTTTCTAAAGCTTATTCCGGTTACGAATATGTTCATTTTATGGCGATCTGATAAGTATTGGCAAAGTTACACAAAAGTTACTCGAAAATATTTTTCTGAAACACAGGAACAGCAAAATGTGAGGTGGCTATCATATAGTAAATTTTTGTCCGGTCACGAACATATGAATGTAAACGCGATCTGATACGTAGTAAAGACAGAATAACTGATAGTAACGGTGGCGGACCACCGCGAAAACACTAGACAGAATGACAACGAAAATTTTTAGCAACGCAAATTGCACTGCATTCAACAATATCGGGAAGTATAATAGCTATGGAAATAAGAAAATTTTTTGAAATGCACATTCTTGAATTGTTGTTAATTGTTGTTTTTATTAGCTTTGAGATCTTTTCGCCAGAACGGTCGTAGATATGGACGCGCTCGCTTATTAACGCGTCAAACATAGCGTTTTCCTAGTATGGAACCCATATGAAATAACAAAGATCAATTCCGTTGAAAGGTTACAACAGAAGTTTCTTAAGCGAGCGAAGCGAGCGTCTCCACTAGACTCTTATGGCACTTCGTTCTGTTTTTTTTTTTTTTTTTTTTTATGTCTGTCGATAGTGGTCGAACGAGAAGTCCGATCAACTTGAAATTTGGACAATCCACAAGCCTCGATGTGGATTGAAGGTGTATAGTTTTGAGGCAAAATCGTTTGAAAAGTTACAAAGCTACACCATAGTTACTGCAAAATATTTTTCTGAAACAAAACGGCGGCAAAATGTGAGATAGCTTGATTTTTTTACAGATTATACCGGTCACGAATATGTTAATCTAATGGCGATCTAATAAGTATTGGCAAAGTTACACAAAAGTTACTCGAAAATATTTTTCTAAAACGCAGTAATGGCAAATTGTGAGGTGGCTATCATATAGTAAATTTTTGTCCCGTTACGAATATACTAATGTAAACGCGATCCAATACGTATTAGAGACAGAAATTACATTTCTATTGATGTCAATGAGTGGTGGTAACGGTGGCGGACCGTGTTGAAAACATGACTACGAAAATTCTTAGCAACGCACATTGCACTGCATACAACAATGTCGGAAAGTATAATAGCCATGGAAATAAGAACAATTTTTGCAATGTGCATTCTTAAATTGTTGTTAATTGTTGTTCGTATTAGCATTGAAAACTTTTCACCAGAAAGTTCGTAGATATTGACGCGCTCGCTTATCAACGCGTCAAACAGAGCGTTTTCGTAGTATTGACCTTCACGATTGTCATATGTTATGCTTGTGAAAGTTGGCACACCTACATGAGTTGGGTTGGTGCTGCGCTCTGGCTAGACTGCGGGCAAGCCGACAGTTGGATCACTAATAAAGTAACACGTCTACCTGATTCGTTCTCTCTAAATGATTAGTAATTACCCAGTAACACCCATCCTTGCTAGAATAGGCAACACGCGTACGATTTTTTTTGTTAAACCAGACACTTAGTTTAATAGTATCAGATACAAAAAGTATATTAATGCAAGTCCTAAGTAAAAAAGAAATTTTTAAATGGGTTTAATGTGGTCGCATTTATTGAAGTTTAAACGCGGGGATCTGAAACGCGTACAGGTGGCTGTGACGCAATGATTCTGTAGATGTGGCGTAACAGACCAATCGCTGAGGCGGTGAGCGTACAAAGAACAAAACCATGACGTCAAATCCACTCTACATGGCGGCGGCTTGTTTTTCGCGCCCTTTTGTTTATCGTTACTAAACCAATTATTTTGAGGCATAGACTGATCCGGTTTTCAAAATTTAAAGACACAAAATTATTAAATGAGAGATAAGGTATTGAAAAATCGATTAAAATTTTCATACGCGTGTTCCCTATAGTACATGGTGTCAGAAGTGTGTTCAATCAGTGAAATGACGTGAGTGATAAACAGTAAAGAACTAAGCCTAAAAGAACACTTTTAGCGAAATTTCCGGCTGGCCTACACGTGTTTCGAACAAAGAACGGAACAAAGAAAACCAACATGGATTCCGCATTCCAGCCGCCAAAACAATTGTCCTTGACGGGAAACCTTTCTGAAAATTGGAGACGCTGGGCACAGAAATTCACGTTGTTCTTAAAAGCCACGGGCGGCGAAAACAAAGATTCCTCCGTGGATGTGTCAAAACTACTATGTTTAGTCGGAGATGAGGCATTAGAAGTATATAACACCTTCGTTTATGACGCAGCAAGTGACGATCAGAAGCTGGCAGTAGTGTTGGCGAAGTTCGAACAGTATTGTTCCCCTAGAAAGAATGTCGTATACGAACGTTTTAAATTCTTTTCGATTTCCCAAAAGGTAGGACAATCGTTTGAACAATTCTTCCTGGAGTTGAAGTGTGCTAGCCAATCGTGTGAGTTTGGTGACCAAACGGAAAGTTTGATCAGGGACAGGATCGTTCTCGGGATTTTGGACAAAGGGACCCAAGAGAGACTTCTACGAGACACATCACTGACCCTACTGAAGGCATCCAATTTCTGTAGAAGCTCCGAAGAAAGCCAGAAACAGGCGAAAGCTGTACAAGAGGTAATCTCAATAGAAGCCTTCACTACCAGTAACAAATCCAGCCATGATGATTCAAATGCCAGGCCTAGGCCTAATACTCAGGCTAGGCCTACATCTAAAAACAGTGAACCATATGACTGTAAGAAGTGTGGGTATAAGTATAAAGCTTTTAACTGTCCAGCCTACGGAAAAAAGTGTTCAATCTGTAAGACAGAAAACCACTTTGCCAATGGGTGTCGAAACCGAGAGAAAAAGAAGATTCATACAGTTGGAAACGAGGCTCCAATGAAGAAAGAGTGCCAGGAAGAAGACGACTCGTCTGAGTAAAGTGATGACCCAAATGATCATAATGATCCAAATGACCATTTGTATATAAGTGCATGACAATTAAAAGACAGTGGAAAAACACAAGAAAAAGATAGGCCTAGGCCTACTATGGTAAAAGAGTGGCTTGAAACTGTGAGTGTTGAAAATAAGTCCATAGAGTTTAAGCTAGATTGTAGGGCTGAAATCAGCATTCTGCCTCTGGCTGAGTTTAAACAATTTAGACCTAGGTTTAAAATGCAGAGAACTAAGTCGGTACTAATGCCCTTTGGGAATAATTCTGCTAATAAGGTAGTCCCAGAAGGTATTGCTAACTTAGAATGTAAAACCAAGAATGGTAATGTGCATGTTGTACAGTTTGCAATTGTTAATATTAATTGTAAACCCCTCTTAGGGTTAGAGGCCTGTAGCAATCTACAACTCATAAAAAGGGTTGACAAGCTAGAAACAGATCTGAACAAAGAACAGATCGTTCAGGAGTACTCGGACCTATTAAGTGGCATAGGCAAAATCCCGTTCACACATAAAAAAGAAATTAAAGAAGGGTCTATACCTATTGTTAACCCACCTAGGCGAGTACCACTAAGTCTAAGTGATCGACTGAAAACGACACTGGACAGTCTTGAGTTAGAAGGGATAATAGATAAGGTTAGCAGACCCACAGAATGGGTGAATAACCTGGTTATTGTTGAAAAAAACGATGGATCGTTAAGATTATGTTTGGACCCGCAGAGTTTAAACAAAGTCATTAAACGGGAACATTATCTAATCCCTAAAGCAGAAGATATTATTGCGCGTTTGTCAGGAAAGAAAGTATTCTCTGTACTCGATATGCGTCAAGGGTTTTGCCACATTCCGATCACCGAAGAGAGTGCCGACTTATGCACGTTTAGCACTCCCTTCGGGCGATATCGCTTTAAGCGACTCCTTTACGGTATCTCATCTGCACCGGAAGTCTTCCAAAAGATTAGTAGCCAAATATTTGGAGACATTCCGGGTGTGGAAGTTTTTTTGACGACATTATAGTTTCTGGGTCCACAAAAGATGAACATGACTTGGCCTTAAAACAAGTACTTGAACGAGCAAGGAGATACAATGTCAAGTTCAATAAAAACAAAATCCAGTTTAGAGTACCCGAAGTGAAGTACGTTGGCTGTAGGATTTCAGCTCAAGGCATTAGGGCAGATGAGTCAAACGTAAATGCTATAGTGAACATGCCAGTTCTCAAAGAAAAGAGTGATCTCTTGTGATTACTTGGCATGACAAAGTATTTTAGCACAGTATTTAGCACACACCCAATCCCAATCATGCATCGACCACATATTCCTAAGATAACCTCCAGTTTCTAAATTCCATACCGCCATAGTGCAGACAAACATAACTGATCATTATCCAATAATAATTGCAATGGAAAGTCAAACGTATGACCAAATAGAAATAGGAAATCTAAAAAAGAGAATACAAATAATAAACTACTCAGTCCTAGAAGAAAGTTTTAGCAGAGAAACATGGGAATCGGTCCTTACTAACGATAGTTTAGAGGATGCTGCTAGCAACTTCATCAACATAATACAAAAGCGCATCCACAATAGTACGGAATTTAAAGATATCAAAATTAGTAATAGAGACAAAAAACTTAAACCGTGGATAACAATAGGGCTTATCAAATCAATCAGGCGCAGAGACTCATTGAGTAAAAAGGTTATAAAGGATCCTGAAAACTTACCACTTAAAGCTTCTTACCAAAAATATAGGAATCTCCTGAACAGTATAATAAAACTGGTAAAAAACGACTATTTTAAGGCTAAAATATCGAGTATTAACAAGGATCCAAAGAAGATGTGGGAGGTTATTAATGAGGCCACAGGTAAAGCAAAAATAAAAAAATATATCAGCAAAATAGAATAAAATAACAAAGTTATAAACACTAAAGACGATCCTCAACAAGTGGCAGAATCGTTCCTGAACTACTTTAGTAATGTAGGAAAGAGTATGGCTGAAAATATTCTAAATAAACCCCTAGCACATAAAAAAGATTTAAGTAAAAATAAAAAATTATTTACTATTACCCCAGAGAAAAATTCAATATTTCTTAACCCTACAACTAAAGAAGAAATCGTCAGCTTTATAAATGAACTAAAACCTGAATCTACACCAGGCTATGACCTAATAAGTGTAAAGATAATAAAAGCAATACAATTACATATCATTAAACCATTTCAATATATTATAGATCTAAGCTTCACAACAGGGTATTTTCCAACTGTTTTTAAAAAGGCAGTAATAATACCCATACACAAAAAAGGTGAAAAAACACTTGTTAGTAACTACAGACCTATATCTTTAATAAGTAATATGGCGAAAATACATGAAAAATGTATCAAAAAACGACTTTATGAATACTTCGAAGCTAACAAAATTCTATCGTCAAATCAATTCGGGTTTAGAAAGGGGTTAAGTACACAAAATGCAATCCATACACTGACAGATAACATCACCTCGCTTTTAGATGTAGGAAACAAACCATTAGCAATATTTATCGATTTAGCCAAAGCATTCGACACAGTGTCCCACATACTGCTACTTAAGAAACTAGAAAAGTATGGAATCAGAGGCATGGCTCTTAGACTGCTCAAAAATTATCTATCCAATAGAGAACAATATGTAAAAATTAATGAAACCCTCAGCAACTCCACAGTAATTAAGTATGGCATCCCTCAAGGTACGGTTCTAGGACAATTATTGTTTACGATATTTATTAATGATCTGTGCAATGCCAAATTAAGATGCAAAATCATAGCCTTTGCTGACGATACTGTTCTAATTTTTTCAAGTAATAACTGGAAATGCACGTACAAAACAGCTGAAATTGAGATGGGGAAAGTAAAAATGTGGCTTGACAAAAACTTACTAACACTAAATGAAGACAAAACTTTGCATATTGCATTCTCACACTCAAAAATGGGCCAACCGGAAAATGAACTACTCAAGATACATTCCAACATCTGTCGTAAAAACTCTATTGTTTGCAACTGTAACGAAATTCAAAAAACTTATCACACACAATACCTTGGCGTAACAGTTGACCAATATTTAAAATGGGACTGCCACATAAAAACTTTATGCAAAAAACTAAGGTATTCACTCTATAAATATTATACTCTTAGAAATTTCCTAACCTTTTCTTCCCTGAAAATGGTATATTAGCTCTAACACAATCAATACTTGAGTATGGAATAATTGACTGGGGGGGGGGACATATTATAAGCATTTGATGCCACTCATAACCATACAAAAATGGATTCTTAAAGTGATTATGAAAAAAACAATCCATTACCCAACTTTAAATCTATATAATGAATGCAAAATCCTTGTCATTCGTAAATTATATGTACACAATCTGGTAAAATACGTCCATAAGCATACTAACTCATTTACAAAAATAACTAATTTATCACACACTAGAAACAAAAATAAAAACAATCTTGAAATTCCTAGAACCAACAACGCACTAGCTCAAAAACAAGTGGGATTTCTTGGCCCAAAATTATACAATACCATACCTGTAGAAGTACGCTCGTGTTCATCATTACATAGATTTAATTTCTTGATTAAAAAATGGATTTTTAATGAGCCTCATGACAAAATAGAGAAAATTATCAATCTAAAGTATTTTAAACAACACGACATACAAATTAAATCTAATTAGTACCGTAGAATAAATCCCTTTAAATATCCCCTTTCGTTAGTAAAATTTCAAATAGGCTATACGTAATAGTTTTTGTGTTCTCTGTCTTTTAATTTCTTGTCTTTAAATTTAGACTTAAGTTTAGGCTACTTATTTATATTAATATATATATTCTTAGGAAGAAGAAGTATAATTTCTCATTACTTTATTATACATTATACAACTATAGCACAACATGGTAATTCAGCAACATCCTATTCAAATGTTTATTACCAGAGACACCTTTAATAACGCCATTATGTCATAGTATGTTGAGCATGTATTATTTTAGTTTAGTTCATAGTTATATTAGAAGTAGGCCAAATTCAGGCATTAGGTACACACGCACAAGTCATGTTACTTATGTGCGTACCTAAATGCAACAACTTAAAAATAGTGTATTTCTGTTCTATGTCACTTCTATTGATGTTAACATATATGCAATACATTGCAAATAGCATGTACATGTACAATGCCAATAAAAAACTTGAAACTTGAAACTTTAAACTTGAAAAACTTGAAACAGTACATTCCTAACCTATCAAAGGTTACTGCACCCTTGCGGGAATTAACCAAACAAAGTGTTCACTGGTACTGGGATCGTGCTCAGGATAAAGCTCTGTCTGAACTTAAACAACAACTTATTAATGCTCCTGTATTAGGGATATTTGACAGTAAAAAAACTCTAACTCTCCAAACAGCGCGTCTAAAGATGGGTTAGGCGCTTGCATTAGTCAGGATGGTCATCCACTAGCTTATGCTTCACGAAGTTTGTCGTCAGCAGAGCAAAATTATGCTCAAATTGAAAAAGAGTTCTTGGCCATATGTTTTGGGCTCGAGCGATTCCATCACTTTACTTATGGTAGAATAGTGGACGTTCAAACGGACCATAAGCCATTGGAAACAATATGTATACGTGAAATTGCAAAAGTTTCAGCAAGATTACAGCGTATGAAGTTAAGGCTACTCAAGTATCAGTGTATTGTCAAGTACGTACCGGGAAAATTTCTCTACCTAGCCGATACACTTTCCAGAGCGTTTATAAAGAGTCCCAATGATGGAAAAGAAGATGTTGAATTGCAGTTTGTAGTTCACTCTGTATCCAAGTATTTACCAATGTGTGATGAGCGAAGGGCTCAATTTGTAAGTGAAACACGTGAGGATGACACTCTTTCATGTTTAAGTAATTTAACTGTGGAGGGGTGGCCTAACGAAAAACATGAAGTGCCCGATTCAGCACGCTTCTATTGGAACATGCGCGATCTGATTACAGTCGCCGACAATCTTGTATTTTATGGGGATAAACTTATTGTTCCCTTTAAATTGCGTTCAGACATGCTCCGTGTCATACATGAAGGGCATTCCGGGATTCAGCGATGTAAAGCTAGGGCACGTGAATGTATATTTTGGCCAGGTATTGGGCAGGAAATTGAGAACTATGTAGCCAATTGCAGGGTTTGTGAAAAATATAGTCACAAGAATGTAAAGGAGTCGTTGTTACCTCACCCCGTTCCTGATCGGGGATGGGAAAAGATAGGTGCAGATATTCTACAATTTGGTACTACAGACTACTTAGTTGTAGTTGACTATTATAGTAAATGGATAGAACTGTGTGAAATACCTGATAAAACAGCAGCAACAGTAATCAAACAACTTAAATCTATTTTTGCACGTTTTGGTATACCAGATGTTCTTGTGAGTGATAACATGCCTTTTTCAAGTAATGAATTCAAAGAGTTTGTTAAGACTTGGAATTTTAAGTCAACAACATCCAGTCCTGGATACCCCCAAAGTAATGGTATGGCTGAAAGATGTGTGTCAATTGTTAAGAGTATCCTAAGAAAAGCAGGTGAAGAGGGTCAAGATCCATACATAGGGCTACTGGAGTATAGAACCACTCCCTTAAAGGTCTAGATGTCTCACCTTCTCAAATACTTTTCAATAGAAGGCTTAAAACAAAGTTACCTATGTGCACTTAATTACTTGAGCCAGAGATTTGTACTAATGTTAAGGAGAAGCTTATTCTGAGACAAAACGTACAAAAGCAGTATTACGATAATGGTTCAAAAGAACTCCCACCTTTGGAAAAGGATCAGAGTATTGTAATACATAAGGGCAAGCATTGGGAGCCTGGGGTAGTAATAAAAAAGTGTGAAGCACCAAGGTCATATATTGTACAAGATTCAAATGGCCAAGAGTACCGTCGTAATAGACGTTTTCTCAAGAAGTCATTAAATATGCCTGTAATAAATAGCATGCTGGCTGACATTCAGGACACATATGTATGACTTCACCAAGCAAGTTGCTAACAAGTTGTCTACTGACAAAGAAGTGGTGGTGAAGGAGGAACATGTAACACTGCCTGTAGTCACTAGGTCAGGCAGAACAGTCACCAAACCTTCTAAGTTTAGTGGTTATGTAATGTAAGTAGTATTGTTTATAGTCATTGTTTCATGTTATGTTGTGTATATTTCTAGTATAAAAGTAAGGGGAGATGTCATATATTATGCTTGTGAAAGTTGGCACACCTACATGAGTTGGGTTGGTGCTGCGCTCTGGCTAGACTGCGGGCAAGCCGACAGTTGGATCACTAATAAAGTAACACGTCTACCTGGTTCGTTCTCTCTAAATGATTAGTAATTACCCAGTAATACCCATCCTTGCTAGAATAGTACAACGATAGTAAAAAATGCTCACGATATTATCCCGCATCGTTCTGTGTTTATTTTTTGTCTGTCGATAGCGGCCGAACGGAAATTCCGATCAACTTGAAATTTGGACCATCCACAAGCCTCGATGTGGATTGAAGGTGTATAGTTTTAAGGCAAAACCGTTCGAAAAGTTACAAAGTTACACCATAGTTACTGCAAAATATTTTTCTGAAACAAAATGTCGGTGAATGTGAGATAGTCATATTTTTCTAAAGCTTTTTCCGGTCACAATATGTTCATGTAATGGCGATCTGATAAATATTGGTAAAGTTACACAAAAGTTACTCGAAAATATATTTCTGAAACACAGTAACAGCAAAATGTGAGGTGGCTATTTTATAGTAATTTTTGTCCGGTCACGAATATACTAATGTAAACGCGATTTTATACATATAAGAGGCAGAAATTACATTTATATTGCTGTCAATAACTGTTAGTAACGGTGGCGCGGACCGCGGCGAAAACATGACAGCGAAAATTCTTAGCAACGCACATTGCACTGCATCCAACAATGTCGGGAAGTATAATAGCTATGGAAATTAGAAACATTTTTGCAATGCGCATTCTTGAATTGTTGTTAATTGTGGTTTGTATTAGCATTGAAATCTTTTCGCCAGAAAGTTCGTAGATATTGACGCGCTCGCTTATCAACGCGTCAAACAGAGCGTTTGAAGACTCTTATGGCACTTCGTTCTGTTTTTTTTTTTATTTTTTTTTTTTATTTCCGTCGATAGTGGTCGAACGGAAAGTCCGATCAACTTGAAATTTGAACCATCCACAAACCTCGATGTGAATTTATGGAGTATAGATTTATGGCAAAATTGATTGAAAAGTTAAAAAGTTACACGATAGTTACTGCAATTTTTTTTCTAAAACAAAATGGCGGCAAATTGTGAGATAGCAATATTTTTCTAAAGCTTTTTTAATTACGAATATGTTCATGTTATGGTGACCTGATAAATATTGGCAAAGTTACACAAAAGTTACTCGAAAATATATTTCTGAAACACAGTAACATCAAAATGTGAGGAAGCTTTCTTATTGTAAATTTTTGTCCGGTCACAAATATACTAGTAAACGCAATCTGATACGTATTAGAGGCAGAAATTACATTTCAAATGCTGTCAATAACTGTTAGTAACGGTGGCGGACCGCGGCGAAAACACTAGACAGAATGACAATGAAAATTCTTAGCAATGCACATTGCAATGCATTCAACAATATCGGGAAGTATAATAGCTATGGAAATTAGAAAAAACTTTGTAATGCGCATTCTTGAATTTTTGTTGATTGTTGTTTTTCTAGCTTTGAGATCTTTTCGACAGAACGTTTGTAGATATGGATGCGCTCGCTAATCAACGCGTCAAACAGAGCGTTTTCCTAGTTTAAACACAAATTGTTAACAAGTGCCTATTCAATGTGAGAATGTTCAGCTGATGCTTCCGTACGATACATATATAATAATGGAATGTGTTATTACTAGATACTCACCAAGGGCCCGATTACCACATGTTTAAAGTGACCCCGGCTTTCAACGAGCTATACATTATACAGCGTCAAATGTAGTCAAATGTGTCCTATGGGCCACTCAAAATAGACTAGACGCATTCTGGTGACAAGAAAATAATTACTATAAGGAGGAGATTCGTCGTACAACAACTTTGGTAATGCTTTCTTCATCAGTCAGTGATATGTTAACGGTCTCGGTCAACCCGAGCAGGTATTTGAATTAGCCACGGCCGCTGGTTGGCTGCCGCTCACCCACCCGTGACGGAAGCATTACCGAGGTTGTTGTACGACGACTTGACCTGCTCAGGTTGGCCGAGACCGTAAACACATCATTGACCGATGACGAAAGCATTACGGAAGTTGTTGTGCAACGACTTATATCTGAAAATTTGTAATTGTTGCTTTATTGTTTAATCATCAATTGCGTAGATAAGGAGGTTGCTCAGCAGTGCTATCTATTTTTAGCTTGAGATTAAGAGTTATCTTTACAATACTTGCAAAAGCTGCCATTTTTTCATTTCCCGTGTGCGTAGTTTCACAAACGTTACGTGTCCCTTGGTAATTTTTATGAAACAAATATTGCCCAGAGTACCAAAAAATGACACCTCATTATAAAGAATTAACGTGCTTATAAGTTTTATATCTGAGAAGTGCGCAGTACCTATTCTGTTAGAATTAAAAATTCGAAATTATTACCTGTGTTATGAAACGGGTCGTAACGTCAAACGTTGGCAAAAATTACTTATTTTTTAATGAATTTATCCGAGTTCTTTGGAATTTACAACTATCCCGCATGTTGAAACAGCACTTTGTTGTGGCCTTTCTTCAGACGTTTTATTTTAACATCATAATATTATTTAAAAATATTGTAACTATTGATCATTACCGTAAGAATGAATGAATTTTCAAGAGTAATTATTGATATTTTAGAAAAGAAAATTGATATAAACGTGCTATTATGTGTGACATTATTGGTTAAACGTTTTTTGATCTGATTGGACGGTTATGATCCAAGAGTTTGACGTAATTCCCCGTTTTTCCCGCCAAAACTACATGTGAAAGTTTCGGGTGTTTTTTATCAATGAAATATATTCCAAAAAATACGAAAATAAATCTGATTCTTTATAGAAAATGGTATTCATCTACATGGAACCATACATGATTCATCCGAAATGTCCCTATTCTTCGTTTGGAATATCCAGTTTCATGGATACGTTACTTTATGTGTTTATTAAAGTTTATAAACAATTTTATGTATCTACATACTATATATTATTAAATAAGCCCTCTATGGGAATATGTGCTCGTTTTTTCAAGAATGAAGAATGGAGATTCTACGATCGCCGTCTTAATTGCTGCATTCTTTTTGGCTTTTGACTATTTCCGGGGTAAAGATTGCAAATGACCTGGAATGAACCCCAGACTAATGCCCGACCATATGACTCTTAACAAACATAAACCTATACTCTCTTGAATTCAATTTCAATTTCAAATCCATTTTATTCTCATATCTTATCATAATGTACATAAGAATAGTAAGTTTATACGCAACATACATGAATCATAACCATAAATAATAACTACCGACAACCAGTTATCAGTCATCTTTATTTAGTCAGGGCATGTGGATGTGATCTGCAATAAATACCAAGTGCTAAACTTAAGTTTAAAAATTTTAAACGTCGTTTAGATCGAAAATGCATTCCACCACAACTAAACTCAAGTTTATCTCGAGTTTAAAATAAACCCCACCTCCGGTCCGGTTTAGATCTTTAACTACAACTCACCGCCAACACGATGCCCGAAGTTTCGAATTTTCAAATATAACAAGCCGTACTAATGTTTTGATTTCGTCATTGCCTGTCAGTTTGTGTGCGACAAAGTATGGTTATGTTGATGTGTCTGCCTTTTGTCATCGTTCTATTTTGTATTCTAGCCCTATAATGGCAGGCTACACGTCTGATGTGTCGTTTCCATCCGACGATGAAGAAGAAATAATTAACTTTATACAACGTCCAATGCGACGTCCTCGAATCATAAAAGCTAGGCCTACCCGTTGGCATTACATTCACAACGTTAAATCATAGCTAATTTTACTGTTCTACTACAGCTCCTTCCGAGTTACTGTAGGCCTAGACCTAGGCCTAGCAGCCATGGCCAGCCTAGACCTAGAACCTAGCCCTTGCGACACCACCAACAGTATCGGGAGAGCCCGCTAGAGGCCGACACGGTGAGCGTCAGTCGCTGTCTGTCACGAGTTGTAACCAGACGTGTATAACAGCACATCATAATAAACCTCTTTACTTTAATCAGTGTATCTTATATTATACCCACACAATATCACATGGTGTCGGAAGTGAGGGATGTGCTGATGGATGACGGCTCGCCTACAAGATTAAGAAGAATCTACAAGTAAGAAGATTCGCGTAGGAAGGCCTAGGCACGCAAGCTACAACAAGCATGGCTGACGCAATGTTTCATCCACCGCCAATGCTAGACTTGGCGTCCGGCAATGTCGCCGAGAATTTTAGAAAATTCAAACAGAGGTATGAGATATTTATGCAAGCGTCAGGCAAAGACAAACAATCAGAGCAAGTGAAAACAGCCATACTATTAAATCTAATAGGAGAAGAGGCTTTAGAAGTGTTCAACACGTTCACGTTCGAGGGTGATGAGAGCAAAGCCAAAGTGGATGACGTCATAGCAAAGTTTGAGGCGTACTGCAATCCACGCAAGAATCTAATCTTCGAACAAAGTAAGTTTTTCACACACTGTCAAGCGGAAGGGGAACCTTATGATCACTTCGTAACTACCGTGAAGAAGATGGCAGCATCATGCGAGTTCAGAGATAAAACCGAACAAATGCTAACTTTACGAGTAGTGTTGGGGATAAACGATAAGTCCTTGAGAGAGCGTCTATTACGTCTTCCAGCTTTGACCTTGAAACAGGCGTCGGAACACTGTCGTGCTGCCGAGGCTAGCAAGAGTCAGCTAGAACAACTTGAAAACTTAAGGATTGTGGATGCTTCTGGTATACATAATAAGAAGTACACCAGTAAGGCGAATCAAGAAGAGAAGTTACCCTCAAGCAACTGCAAGTTCTGTGGATACAAGCATGTGCCGCGAAAATGTCCAGCTTACGGGCAAGTCTGTTCCGGCTGCAAGAAGAAGGGACATTTCTACAAGGTGTGCCGAATGAAGAAGAAAGCTGTTCAAGAGGTCGAGAAGCAATACGATCCGCACAATGAGCCAACCAGTGACCAATCGGAGAGTGATGAGGACTACCAGATGGTCAAAATGGATTCTGTCGGGAGAGTCGACGCCGTCTCGTCAACCACAGGACCGACGTGGACTACAGACCTCATCATAGCCAAGACGAAGATGGTGTTCAAATTGGACACTGGGGCGGAAATAAGCATTTTTCCATACAGGTATTTTAAAAGATTGCATAATGTAGGGCAATTAAAAAGTACCAAGGTCAAGTTAGTGTCATTTAGTGATAAAATAATTATACCCAAAGGAACCGTTACATTAGATTGTGAAAAGGGAGACAGAAAAGTCACTGTGCCATTTATGGTCACGGACACAAAGAGTGTACCCCTGTTGGGATTAGAGGCATGTATACAGATGGGACTGATACAGAAAGTAGACAAGGTAACGATGAGTAAGAGTAGATTATTAGTATCTAAAGAGGATTGGTTGAAAGATTATCAGGATGTATTTGAAGGTTTAGGGTGTTTACCAAGAGTGTATAAAATGCAAATGCAGCCAGATGCTAAACCCAAGGTAGAACCAGCTCGAAGAATTCCCTTAGCGGTTAAAGATAGGTTAAAAGCGAAACTTGACAGTTTGGAAAAGCAAGAGATTATAGAAAAAGTGACTCACCCTACAGACTGGGTCCATAATTTAGTCATTGTAGAGAAACCTAACGGGGATCTCAGGCTGTGCTTAGACCCTACTGTCTTGAATCGCAGTTTAAAGCGGGAACACTATCCCATCCCAGTAGCTGACGACGAAATTGCAGGCTTGTCAGGAATGAAATTTTTTACCATTCTAGATATGAAGGATGGGTTCCATCAAGTGAGGTTGGATGAGTCTTCCACTGATCTTTGCACGTTTAATACACCGTTTGGTAGATACAAGTACTTGCGGCTTCCATTTGGATTATTGTCGAGTCCCGAAGTATTTCAGCGTATGAACAATGAGATTTTCGGAGATATCGAGGGTATCCAGGTGATTTTTGACGACATTATAGTTGCCGGGGCTACTCAAGAGTCGCACGATCACGTCTTGAAACTAGTGTTAGAGAGAGCCAGGCAAGCGAAGGTGAAATTTAATCCTAACAAGTTTCAGCATGGAGTCAAGGAGGTGAAATTCATGGGTCAACTGAATTCAGACAAGGGTGTACGAGCTGATCCAGAGAGAGTAAGGGCTATCGTCGATATGCCAACTCCGACTTGTGTCGCAGATGTTCGTCGTTTCTTGGGAATGTTGAACTTTGTTCACCAATATATGCCAAACTTGTCGTCAGTTTCTAGTCCGCTTCGCCAGCTTCTTAGGATAGATGTTGATTGGGCGTGGGAACACGAACAGGTCAAGGCGTTTGAACAGTTGAAAACTCTGTTAGTGCAAGCACCGGTACTGTCGTATTTTGATGCTAGTAAACAGTTAGTTTTGCAAGTTGACTCGTCAAAGGATGGAATGGGCACTTGTTTAGTTCAAGAAGGGCATCCTATAGCATTCGCTTCTAGGAGTCTCACAGATACCGAACAGGCGTAAGCACAGATTGAAAAGGAATTAAATGCTATCGTGTACGGATTGACAAAGTTTCATTTCTATGTTTATGGCCGGAAAGTAATAATACAGACTGACCATAAGCCGTTGGTGTCAATAGCATCGAAAAACGTTAACAAAGTTTCTCCAAGACTGCAGAGGATGCAGTTGAAAATAATCAAATATGACGTTGATATCACTTACTTGCCAGGAACAAAAATGGTTTTGGCAGACACATTGTCCAAGGCGTTTTTGAAGGAACCACTAGTAGATTCTGATCCAGAGATGGATGTGTTGGTGCACAGTGTTTCAAAACACATGCCCTTCTCATCAGAGCGAAGGTTAGAGTTTCAACAAGAGACGAAGAAATGGGAGGTCGCTCAACGGTTGTTGGAATTAGTCCAGAAGGGGTGGCCAGATCATCTGAACAAAGTTCCAAGTGCATGCAAATACGTTTACAGTCTTCAGGAAGATATCTTCGTGGATGACGGGTTGATCTTTATTGGGTCTAGAGTATTGGTTCCTCCATCTCTACGTCCCTACATGTTGGGTGTTTTTGCATGAGGGTCATTTTGGAATTGCCAAAACTAGGGAGAGAGGTAGAAGAACGTGGTTTTTTGGCCTGGAATGAGTCAGGACATCTATGATTTCGTACAAAAGTGTGTAACCTGTGAATGATTTGGTAAATGTAACAGTAAGGAACCTTAAATATCTCATCCTATACCTGACCGAGCATGGCAAACATTAGCGGCGGACATTTGTGATTGTAATGGGAAATGTTATCTTGTGTTGAAGGATTATTACTCCAAGTGGATATAGATTGTCGAACTCCAATTTAAGACAGCAGCGGAGGTAATTCTTAAACTACAATCTGTCTTTTCGCGATTTGGCATTCCCGACATACTGATGTCTGACAACATGCCATTCAATAGTTTTAAGTTCAAACAGTTTGTTAAAGGTTGGAACTTCGAGTTAAAGACATCTAGTCCTAGATACCCCAAGTCATATGGCATGGCGGAAAATGCTGTAAAACTAGTAAAGAGCATGCTAAAAAAAGCTAACTTTGATCATCAGAATGTGTATCGTCTTTGTTAGAATACAGAAACACACCTGTAACTGGTTTAGGTTTATCGCCAGCTCAACTGCTATTGTGTCGCAACCTTCAGTCGCGATTGCCCATGATTGAGAGTAAACTTCAACCCGAGGTTCAAACTAATGTTCGAGAAAAGCTGTATCAAGCACAATTAAAACAGCAGTATTTCCATGATAAGGGGGCGCAGAGCCTGCCAGCATTGAGAACTGGAGACAATGTTGTGCTCAGGCGAGAAGGTGTGTGGGAGCCTGCAGTTGTAAGTGCTATGCATGACGCACCTAGATCGTATATAGTTAAAACTGAGCAAAATTCAGAGCTTCGCAGAAACAGGGTGTTCCTACGAAAGTCTGCTACAGACTTTCATCCTATTGTACAGGATGGTGATATGGAAGAGGTAAAGGAAGAGGGCAGGAAAGAAGCTCCTCAGGAAAATATTGTCGAGTCTCCTCGAAGACAAACAAGGAGTGGAAGGGTGGTTCAAAGACCAAAGAAGTATGATGAATACGTTTAAGTAGTTTTAAGACCTTTATTGTATTGTATTGAATTGTACTTTTCTGTGTTTTTTCTGTTTGGGTATTGTCATCCTACTGGTTTAGTTATTAGTATAAATGGTAATAGCATTGCATTGTTCTTATCTTAAGCATTATAACTCATACTTGATGGAAAGGTGTAATGTTATGTCTGTCACGTTGGCTACACCACCAACAGTATCGGGAGAGCCCGCTAGAGGCCGACACGGTGAGCGTCAGTCGCTGTCTGTCACGAGTTGTAACCAGACGTGTATCACAGCACATCATAATAAACCTCTTTACATTAATCAGTGTATCTTATATTATACCCACATAATATCACAGCCTTGGCCCTGGCCCTTGCTCATAGGCTAAGCGTTCAGTTCACCCGCCATTCTCTCCCATATTTCATCCTTCTCTTTCCACGAAACAGAATCGGTTATTTTATTTTCGATTATTCCACGGAATTGCTCAACAATTTGTAATAACATATTTTGTCACTTTCAGAGTAATTACTCCCACGCGAACGTTGTTGCTTTTTCTCCATCTTTCTTCAAGTTATGTTTGGACAAGCTCCTCACTGCTACAGTCCGTCATGAAAATGAATCACGTGATTGGAACAACCAATCACAGACATCCTTACAAAATAAACTTGGCATAGCTAACTGAAGGAGAATCCGGCCAATGGGAGAGATCCTAAGTAAAATAACGCCATAAAAATAAAATCTGATATCTTAACTCTAAGGAATGTGTGTAAACAGAACTTTTTCAAAAATATGGATTGTTTCCGAATAAAGACAAAAGATATGTTTTCTGAGGCCAAGGTCACAAATATTCCCTGGCGAGAGCTCGTCGAACTACCAACCATTACACAGCAAAGATATTCTACTACTGTTCCAATGTATTTGGCGTCTAGTGTGAAGACAGGAAACACACAGGAGTTACCGTTATAATGGCGGCGACATAAACAGAGATAGGCTACATAAACATGTTACCCATTATAAAACATAAGTATTTTTCATCTCTTCCAGGGTCAACCGATACCGGTTAGAGCTTCACCGCTAGGTTCGCCCCCTACCAAGAATGTGCCATCACCGCAGCAGAGCTTCACCGCTAGGTTCACCTCCTACCAGGAATGTTCCATCACCGCAGTGTTTCTATTCAACCGCTATAGGTTAGTATTATACAAGGTCAACCGACACCGGTTAGAGCTTCAACGCACGGTTCGCCCCCTACCAAGAATGTGTCAGCACCGCAGTGTTTCTATTCAACCGCTATAGGTTAGTATTATACAAGGTCAACCGACACCAGCTAGAGCTTCACCGCTAGGTTCGCCACCTACCAGGAATGTGCCATCAGCGCAGTGTTTCTATTCAACCGCTATAGGTAAGTATTATACAAGGTCAACCGACACCGGCTAGAGCTTCACCGCTAGGTTCGCCCCCTACCAAGAATGTGTCAGCACCGCAGTGTTTCTATTCAACCGCTATAGGTTAGTATTATACAAGGTCAACCGACATCAGTTAGAGCTTCACCGCTAGGTTCGCCCCCTACCAAGAATGTGTCAGCACCGCAGTGTTTCTATTCAACCGCTATAGGTTAGTATTATACAAGGTCAACCGACATCAGTTAGAGCTTCACCGCTAGGTTCGCCCCCTACCAAGAATGTGCCAGCACCGCAGTGTTTCTATTCAACTGCTATAGGTTAGTATTATACAAGGTCAACCGACATCAGTTAGAGCTTCACCGCTAGGTTCGCCCCCTACCAAGAATGTGTCAGCACCGCAGTGTTTCTATTCAACCGCTTTAGGTTAGTATTATACAAGGTCAACCGACACCAGTTAGAGCTTCACCGCTAGGTTCGCCCCCTACCAAGAATGTGTCAGCACCGCTGTGTTTCTATTCAACCGCTATAGGTTAGTATTATACAAGGTCAACCGACATTAGTTAGAGCTTCACCGCTAGGTTCGCCCCCTACCAAGAATGTGTCAGCACCACAGTGTTTCTATTCAACCGCTATAGGTTAGTATTATACAAGGTCAACCGACACCAGTTAGAGCTTCACCGCTAGGTTCGCCCCCTACCAAGAATGTGCCAGCACCGCAGTGTTTCTATTCAACCGCTATAGGTTAGTATTATACAAGGTCAACCGACATCAGTTAGAGCTTCACCGCTAGGTTCGCCCCTTACCAAGAATGTGTTAGCACCGCAGTGTTTCTATTCAACCGCTATAGGTTAGTATTATACAAGGTCAACCGACATCAGTTACAGCTTCACCGCTAGGTTCGCCCCCTACCAAGAATGTGTCAGCACCGCAGTGTTTCTATTCAACCGTTATAGGTTAGTATTATACAAGGTCAACCGACACCAGTTAGAGCTTCACCGCTAGGTTCGCCCCCTACCAAGAATGTGTCAGCACCGCAGTGTTTCTATTCAACCGCTATAGGTTAGTATTATACAAGGTCAACCGACATCAGTTAGAGCTTCACCGCTAGGTTCGCCCCCTACCAAGAATGTGTCAGCACCGCAGTGTTTCTATTCAACCGCAATAGGTTAGTATTATACAAGGTCAACCGACACCGGTTAGAGCCGTACCGCTAGGTTCGCCTCCTACCAAGAATGTGTCAGCACCGCAGTGTTTCTATTCAACCGCTATAGGTAAGTATTATACAAGGTCAACCGACATCAGTTAGAGCTTCACCGCTAGGTTCGCCCCCTACCAAGAATGTGTCAGCACCGCAGTGTTTCTGTTCAATCGCGACCATCTTTTAATTAACTTCTTTATTTTCCTTCTTCTTCTATTTAACTTCTTTTCAATTCATTGTTGTTTTTATTCTTTGTTGTTATGTGTTCTGTTGTTTATCCATAGCTCTAGCTGGTTCTTGTAACTATTCTTGTAATTATAAATGAGTTATTTATCGGCTAAATATTATTTAATTTCATCCGACAAACATTGGTCAATCTCCGGGCCGGATACGTAAGTGATTCATCATAATTTCGCCTCTAGTTCTATAAATTACGTGAGTATAAACAATAAATAATACAGTTCATTTTTCGTAGTAAAATGTCTCGAGCTAACAATCAGTCACAAAGATCGTCAGATTGACTATCGCCTTCGCTTTCGTCTTCGCATTCGCATTTGCTTTCGTCTTCGCATTCGCCTTCGCCTTCGCCTTCCTCTTCGCATTCGCTGTCGCCTTCACCTTGAAATCTCATCTTCGCCTTATCGTTTATCATCTTCCTCAGGGATGCTGGCAGTCACACGTTCGCCGTGTTACCGTTCAGCTTTACGTTTGCCAATACATCCTACAGAAGTGCCTATTTTATCTGTCGCTTGCGTCTTCATCCGTGCACCTGATGGACGCCGGGAACTAGTGCGTGCCTTGTTAGATTCAGGCAGTCAAGCCAACCTCATATCCAGCGCGTGTGCCAAACGCGTATGCCTAAAACTGCAACCATCACGTGGTGGACCTATTATCGGAGTTGGTGGCTTCACTGCGTTTCAACGCCCACCAACCACGGTCGCTCTTTTACAGCAACACGGTGACCCACCTTGGCTTACAGTCCCCTTTAACGTGGTTTCCAGTGTGATGCATAACTCGCCACGTGAAGAACTACCACACAAACAATGGACCCAGTTACAGAACCTGCGTCTTGCCGATCCTTGCTATTTTCATCCAGCCCCAGTCGATGTAATACTTGGTGCTGATGTATGCGCCATTGTCATGCGAACCAACTGTGTAATGCCTATTTCTGGGGCCCCCGGTGCTTGGGAAACCAGCCTGAGGTGGGTTGTCGTTGGAGCATTTCATCGTCGCCGCTTGATAGGTCAAGGTGTCCGATTTGCATTAAGCGTTATCGACAACGCCGGTAAAACTCAACATATTGTTCGTCGCTCACGCCCACCATACGTCCTCGGTGTGTTCACTGTTCGTATCCAACACACAACGTACGTCTGTTTCACCACTTGGAAAATCGACTTCACCTTCGCCATCGCCTCGGTTTGGCATCGTCTCATTTCCGAAGAAGGCGCACATCGCTCGCCTCTGCAGATACTCGCCTGACTGACACCTGCACGGCGCACATCGCTCGCCTCTGCAGATACTCGCCTGACTGACACCTGCACGGCGCACATCGCTCACCTCTGCAGATCGCCTGACTTACACCTGCACGGCGCACATCGCTCGCCCCTGCAGATACTCGCCTGACTGACACCTGCACGGCGCACATCGCTCGCCCCTGCAGATACTCGCCTGACTGACACCTGCACGGCGCACATCGCTCGCCTCTGCAGATACTCGCCCGACTGACACCTGCACGGCGCACATCGCTCGCCTCGGCAGATACTCGCCCGACTGACACCTGCACGGCGCACATCGCTCGCCTCTGCAGATACTCGCCTGACTGACACCTGCACGGCGCACATCGCTCGCCCCTGCAGATACTCGCCTGACTGACACCTGCACGGCGCACATCGCTCGCCCCTGCAGATACTCGCCTGACTGACACCTGCACGGCGCACATCGCTCGCCTCTGCAGATACTCGCCTGACTGACACCTGCACGGCGCACATCGCTCGCCCCTGCAGATACTCGCCTGACTGACACCTGCACGGCGCACATCGCTCGCCTCTGCAGATACTCGCCTGACTGACACCTGCACGGCGCACATCGCTCGCCTCTGCAGATACTCGCCTGACTGACACCTGCACGGCGCACATCGCTCGCCTCGGCAGATACTCGCCCGACTGACACCTGCACGGCGCACATCGCTCGCCTCTGCAGATACTCGCCTGACTGACACCTGCACGGCGCACATCGCTCGCCTCTGCAGATACTCGCCTGACTGACACCTGCACGGCGCACATCGCTCGCCTCTGCAGATACTCGCCTGACTGACACCTGCACGGCGCACATCGCTCGCCTCTGGAGATCGCCCGACTTCTCAATCCCCACCAGTACACGGAGACACATCGCTCATAACCAAACATTGTGGCGCCTCGCGGATCACAGATGTTATCACCTCCCATGGAGTCATCACTCGCCCAGTTGTCAAACTCTGTCCTCTGCCCACTCAATGAAGCAGAGCCTTCATGGGGGCCAGAATGTTCAATCGCGACCATCTTTTAATTAACTTCTTTGTTTTCCTTCTTCTTCTATTTAACTTCTTTTCAATTCATTGTTGTTTTTATTCTTTGTTGTTATGTGTTCTGTTGTTTATCCATAGCTCTAGCTGGTTCTTGTAACTATTCTTGTAATTATAAATGAGTTATTTTTCGGCTAAATATTATTTCTTTTCATCCGACAAACAGTTTCTATTCAACCGCTATAGGTTAGTATTATACAAGGTCAACCGACACCGGTTAGAGCTTCACCGCTAGGTTCGCCCCCTACCAAGAATGTGCCATCACCGCAGTATTTCTATTCAACCGCTATAGGTTAGTATTATACAAGGTCAACCGACACCAGTTAGAGCTTCACCGCTAGGTTCGCCCCCTACCAAGAATGTGTCAGCACCGCAGTGTTTCTATTCGACCGCTATAGGCTAGTATTATACAAGGTCAACAGACACCGGCTAGAGCTTCACCGCTAGGTTCGCCCCCTACCAAGAATGTGTCAGCACCGCAGTGTTTCTATTCAACCACTATAGGTTAGTATTATACAAGGTCAACCGACACCGGTTAGAGCTTCACCGCTAGGTTCGCCCCCTACCAAGAATGTGCCATCACCGCAGTGTTTCTATTCAACCGCTAACGGTTAGTATTATACAAGGTCAACCGACACCAGCTAGAGCTTCACCGCTAGGTTCGCCCCCTACCAAGAATGTGTCAGCAACGCAGTGTTTCTATTCAACCGCTATAGGTTAGTATTATTCAAGGTCAACCGACACCAGCTAGAGCTTCACCGCTAGGTTCGCCCCCAACAAAGAATGTGTCAGCACCGCAGTGTTTCTATTCAACCGCTATAAGTTAGTATTATACAAGGTCAACCGACACCGGTTAGAGCTTCACCGCTAGGTTCGCCCCCTACCTAGAATGTGTCAGCACCGCAGTGTTTCTATTCAACCGCTATAGGTTAGTATTATACAAGGTCAACCGACACCGGTTAGCTTCACCGCTAGGTTCGCCCCCTACCAAGAATGTGTCAGCACCGCAGTGTTTCTATTCAACCGCTATAGGTTAGTATTATACAAGGTCAACCGACATCAGTTAGAGCTTCCTCGCTAGGTTTGCCCCCTACCAAGAATGTGTCAGCACCGCAGTGCTTCTATTCAACCGCTATTGGCTAGTATTATACAAGGTCAACCGACATCAGTTAGAGCTTCACCGCTAGGTTCGCCCCCTACCAAGAATGTGTCAGCACCGCAGTGTTTCTATTCAACCGCTATAGTTTAGTACTAAAATGTCATATTAAGTCACAAAACTTTCCCTGACAAAAGCCTATCAAATAAATTAAGAAAGTATCATTGTCAAGAGTGTCTAAATGAAAATGGAACTAATTAAAAATAAAAATACGGTGGCTTCTTAGCTGATAAAGAGCATTCAGACCGGAAAGGGAGTATGACGAGATACATAGAAGCAGGTTTATTATATTAATGTATGATACACATAAAAGTATGTGTTCTCATACTTTGCAATATCGGTGGTTATGAAAACGTAGATAAGGTGTATTTGCTTTGAGAAAATAGGTCCCCCCCCCCCCCCCTACCATCACAACCCCTCTTAACAAGATGTCTGCCAATAAAACCTTATAATTATTCAGTGTTGCGCTAAGATTCAATCCACCTGTAGGTTGGTTTCACTCTGTTAGCTCTGTGCTCCAGTTCTCCGTCCGATATCCGATGAAATAATCTCCTTTTTTGAGTGTCCTTGAGTTCCGGTGAATTAGACGCTAGATAGCAGCTCGGTTCACATTCCTTTGACATCACGACTCTCATGGGTAACTGATATTAATGTGGTCGCATCTGGACATCGGCCACTGAGGTTGAACCGAAGTCGGACCCCCCCATCCCCCCCACCCAAAACACTCACACATTTTAGTTGTAAGCTGTCATTTTGTCTTATGGATGTGTAATATTAATTTTAATAGTTAAAATTGGTTTTGTAAAATCGTATATATTGTGTATTTATCAGGACGCTGGACCCTTGAGTTCATTTAATGTACATTGCCAGCCTTTTATTAAAAATGGTTGATTTTTGTCTCTATAACTGTGAATAATAAAAAGTTTTATTTTTTAGGTGTTGGGTCTTCTCTGGCATTGTGAGGAATGCAACACTAAACACAACTATAGCCCCAACGTAAGTATTTGCATACCGATCTCAGGTCATTGTATACTGCCCCTTTCAACCGCGTCAATTGAAAGAAAATCAGCAGAAACCTGGCGTTCTTTCACACATTCGTAAATTCATGGTTCAGCTTAGTCAAGTGCACAGGTGGTTTGTCCACACCAACCGTTACAGGTAACCAACAAAAGGTTTGAAATAAACCACAATGGACTTGTTTAGATTAGATGGTAGGGATCAGGTTTGGGCTTGGCTGTGTCGTAAGCATCAGAATACTTACTTTGACCCAACTATATGTGATTGTTCACAGTATTGCTTTAAATGCATCTCAGAGTTACAGTGATTACAACTATGTGAAACAGATTTTAAATAGCATAACCTCCCTCTCGTATAACTTATGCTAAACGATTAAATACAAAAACCTTTAGCAATGGCTGTACAATGGTATAATACATTTATGTTTATCAAAGATGTTTTTGTTTCAATAAATTTGAAGTTGTTTTTCTTAAATACATTTGTTTTCTATACACTGCTTGCAAAAGGTAAAACTTGAGTTTAATATATATATATATATATATATATATATATGTTGAGACGTAAATTTTCGTAGACAAACTGAGATGTTGGAGAGGGTTTTTGGGTATAAGTCCACGTTTTGTGAGGAGGTTGTTTTTTTACATACCTTCTTTCGCAACGATTCGCCGACAAATGTTGCGGCATAATCAGGTGACAAGTCCGAGTCGCGCGTGTTGTCGTCGCGAACGCCTGGGCTCGACTGTACCGAGAGTGTTGCAATCCTTGTGCACGTCATGCACCGCACCGATCACAGCGCTCGGTGGAGACTGCCTGGCGGTGCAAGCGGTAACTAGCTGCAGTGGCGCACTGCTCGTGCACAATCTTGCTCTGCTCCTGGTCCAAGGGGGAGAGATGACGTTGTTGTTGTCACCCTGGTTTGAGACACCCGGAGCCCTTGAAGCGAGTGTCTCATCCCTATGCGGCAAGCGGTGCGTCGTGTCCGAGTTGTTGTCCCTTGTCATGTGTTCACCGCTGATGTTAGGTTCCTCTTCCATGTCCTTGATTTGTAAGGCGGTTAAAACCGGAGACCATGTAGCCGAGAGGCTGCGGCTATCATTTTGTTTATTCATACAGTAGGGTCTCTTCTCGATTTCAATCGCCTCTCTGACGATTCTAGGGTTAAGGCGTTCGATGCCTGCCAACACCCTAGCGTTGTCGAAGTCAATGACGTGATTAGATTGCAGTGTGTGCTGTGCCAGCGCCAAGGCTTTGTCTCCCTTGTTGACCGCTAGTTTGTGTTCTCTAAGGCGTGACGATATTCTGCGCCCGGTCTGCCCTACGTAGGTAGAGTTGCAACCCCCACACGGAACCTCGTACACTCCGTGGGTTTCCAAGGGTATATGGTCTTTGGCTTTTCTCAACATCGTGTTGATTTTTCTGTCGGTGTTGAAAATAGTTCTTATGCCCTCTTTTTTTAGCAATCGCTCTATACGGTCAGTGGTGCCCTTGACATAGGGCAGCATGGCCGTAGCGACTGGTTTTTCCGACTCATTCTTAGTATCGCGGTCAGGAACGTGGCTGAACGCTTTGGCAATACACCTGTTAGAAAAACCATTGAATTGTAAAGCGTTGCGTACTATGACCATTTCTTCCTTAGTACTTTCCTCGTCCGCCAGCCTTCTAGATCTGATAGCTAACGTTTTAGCTAGTGCGTCAAGTTGCGCCGGATGATGATGGGATGCAGCATTAAGATACCTGTCTGTGTGGGTTGGCTTCCTATACACTGTGTGCCCAAGGCTGCCGTCAGCTCGTTTACTTATTAGAACGTCCAGGAAGGCAATTTTCCCCTTTTCCTCCACCTCCATAGTGAATTTAATCATGGGATGTTGGTTATTAAGGTGGATGAGGAAACTGTCCAGTTCTTCTCTGCTATATGGCCATATGGCAAACGTGTCATCCACATCTGACCCATACACTGGGCTTTAAGGGGGCTGTAGCTAGTGCTTTGGTTTCTAAGTCCACCATAAACAAATTGGCCACTACGGGGGATAGAGGTGACCCCATGGGTGCCCCCTCTATTTGCTTGTAGATGGTATTATCATATGTAAAATATGTGTTCGTTAGACAGTGTTCAGCGAGATCCATCAGGTGCGCGGGTGGTTTGTACTGCTCCTTAATAATGGTAAGGGACTCCTTAATCGGCACTTGGGTAAACAAAGATACCACGTCAAAACTTACTTAAAAGTGGTTGGATGAAACATGTAATTTTTCAATACATTGTATAAAATGAGTGGCATTTTTTATGTAAGGGATTGCATCTTCGGTGTGGGGTTGCAAACGTTGAGCCACGTATTTAGCTAGCGCTTGGGTGGGGGATCCTATAGCACTGACAATCGGTCTAAGGGGCACTTCCTCCTTATGTATTTTGGGCAGGCCATATATCTTCGGACATTTAGAAGATTTTTCTCTAGGAATCAGATGTTTTTGAGTTACTTTATCGATTTTGGATGCATGTATGCGTGCTTTGGTTGTGACTTCTAGATAAGTAGTAGGGTCACACTTATTTCTTTTGTAAGCTGGGTCAGACAGAATATCACTCATCTTCATCTTATAGTCAGCTGTGTTTAAAACTACAGTGGCATTGCCCTTGTCAGCGGGTAAAATCATTAAATCTACATTGTCTTTAAGACATTTTAGGGCCCTCAGTTCCTCCGCGGGAATGTTACATCGGGGTGGCTTAGCTTTTTTTAAAATTCTGACTGTCTTGGACCTACAAAAAACAGAAACCTTATGGGAACAGTATAGAACCCAGCCGTGTAGTTCACAATTTGTCGTCTGTCGCTTTAGATGAAGCTTCTAACAATGCACTGGCCAGAGGTTTCAACTTTGCAATCGCGCCCTCGCGTATACCTATAGAAACAATAATTTGTGGGGTGGAACCAGCATTTTTATCCCTTCCCGAACACAAGGCTGAAGATTTACGCCAAGACATAATCAGAATTTTAAAAAAAGCTAAGCCACCCCGATGTAACATTCCCGCGGAGGAACTGAGGGCCCTAAAATGTCTTAAAGACAATGTAGATTTAATGATTTTACCCGCTGACAAGGGCAATGCCACTGTAGTTTTAAACACAGCTGACTATAAGATGAAGATGAGTGATATTCTGTCTGACCCAGCTTACAAAAGAAATAAGTGTGACCCTACTACTTATCTAGAAGTCACAACCAAAGCACGCATACAGGCATCCAAAATCGATAAAGTAACTCAAAAACATCTGATTCCTAAAGAAAAACCTTCTAAATGTCCGAAGATATATGGCCTGCCCAAAATACATAAGGAGGGGGTGCCCCTTAGACCGATTGTCAGTGCTATAGGATCTCCCACCCAAGCGCTAGCTAAATACGTGGCTCAACGTTTGCAACCCCACACCGAAGATGCAATGTCTTACATAAAAAATGCCACTCATTTTATTTAATGTATTGAAAAATTACATGTTCCATCCAACCACTTTTTAGTAAGTTTTGACGTGGTATCTTTGTTTACCCAAGTGCCGATTAAGGAGTCCCTTACCATTATTAAGGAGCAGTACAAACCACCCGCGCACCTGATGGATCTCGCTGAACACTGTCTAACGAACACATATTTTACATATGATCATACCATCTACAAGCAAATAGAGGGGGCACCCATGGGGTCACCCCTATCCCCCGTAGTGGCCAATTTGTTTATGGTGGACTTAGAAACCAAAGCACTAGCTACAGCCCCCTTAAAGCCCAGTGTATGGGTCAGATGTGGATGACACGTTTTCCATATGGCCATATAGCAGAGAAGAACTGGACAGTTTCCTCATCCACCTTAATAACCAACATCCCAAGATTAAATTCACTATGGAGGTGGAGGAAAAGGGGAATATTGCCTTCCTGGACGTACTAATAAGTAAACGAGCTGACGGCAGCCTTGGGCACACAGTGTATAGGACGCCAACCCACACAGACAGGTATCTTAATGCTGCATCCCATCATCATCCGGCGCAACTTGACGCACTAGCTAAAACGTTAGCTATCAGATCTAGAAGGCTGGCGGACGAGGAAAGTACTAAGGAAGAAATGGCCATAGTACGCAACGCTTTACAATTCAATGGTTTTTCTAACAGGTGTATTGCCAAAGCGTTCGGCTACGTTCCTGACCGCGATACTAAGAATGAGTCGGAAAAACCAGTCGCTATGGCCATGCTGCCCTATGTCAAGGGCACCACTGACCGTATAGAGCGGTTGCTAAAAAAAGAGGGCATAAGAACTATTTTCAACACCAACAGAAAAATCAACACGATGTTGAGAAAAGCCAAAGACCATATACCCTTGGAAACCCACGGAGTGTACGAGGTTCCGTGTGGGGGTTGCAACTCTACCTACGTAGGGCAGACCGGGCGCAGAATATCGTCACGCCTTAGAGAACACAAACTAGCGGTCAACAAGGGAGACAAAGCCTCGGCGCTGGCACAGCACACACTGCGATCTAATCACGTCATTGACTTCGACAACGCTAGGGTGTTGGCAGGCATCGAACGCCTTAACCCTAGAATCGTCAGAGAGGCGATTGAAATCGAGAAGAGACCCTACTGTATGAATAAACAAAATGATAGCCGCAGCCTCTCGGCTACATGGTCTCCGGTTTTAACCGCCTTACAAATCAAGGATATGGAAGAGGAACCTAACATCAGCGGTGAACACATGACAAGGGACAACAACTCGGACACGACGCACCGCTTGCCGCATAGGGATGAGACACTCGCTTCAAGGGCTCCGGGTGTCTCAAACCAGGGTGACAACAACAACGTCATCTCTCCCCCTTGGACCAGGAGCAGAGCAAGATTGTGCACGAGCAGTGCGCCACTGCAGCTAGTTACCGCTTGCACCGCCAGGCAGTCTCCACCGAGCGCTGTGATCGGTGCGGTGCATGACGTGCACAAGGATTGCAACACTCTCGGTACAGTCGAGCCCAGGCGTTCGCGACGACAACACACGCGACCCGGACCTGTCACCTGATGATGCCGCAACATTTGTCGGCGAAACGTTGTGAAAGAAGGTATGTAAAAAAACAACCTCCTCACAAAACGTGGACTAATACCCAAAAACCCTCTCCAACATATATATATATATATTTAAAACAAAAAGCTTTTTCCTCAAAGGTGGCTTTACTAACCAACGTTAAAAAGCGTTGATAAGTTTTTGTGAAGGAGAATCTTACTATCAAATGGTTGCTTAACTTGAATGATGGCAGTTGGCTTAACACGACACATTTAAAGTTTATTTATGAGTTTTATGCTCTCACCAATTCATTTCATAGATCTTAAAGTTTTTTAGATTTTTAGCTTAAATATACACAACACTTTCGATAATTTTTCTTTTATATTACACATAAAAATATTTAAAATTATTTTTAAATCGTAATGTCAGCATTAATTTTTTTTTCGCCTGTCATAACTTTATGCACGGGTATCGGTGTCTTTATCTGTACATCATTGTCCATCGTCATCGGTCTTGTTTGTTCGTGAAGCCACTGAAATCCCCAAACACCCTTATAAACTCAGGCGAGTGAGAGACCTATACTACACAATACACATCGCATCAACAACGTGCGGAAACCACAACAAGCATCTCAGAGATAACATCGTGCGATACAAACACTAGCGCCACCGGGATCAAACCTGTAGAGCAGCCGTGGGGTGACTCACGAATGGAGAATACGCAATAAATGATAGGGCGGGTCACAGTCACGGCGTGGAGATGGATCAAGAAGGTTTTTGCACAGTCGAGTAGAGTATAGGATTTGTTTGTGGTTGCTATGGAGTTTGTTCTTCTTATTGAAAATATCATGAAATGAAACAAATCCTGTATACATATCTTTCCGTTTGACTATGCATCTTATAGATGAAACGCAGCTACATCGTTTCAAATCCACCAAGCTATTAGGACTCACAGTTACCGACAACCTCAAGTGGAACGTTTATGTAGACGTGGTTCGAGCAAAGGCTTCAAAAGTACTGGGCTTCATATCGAGGACTCTGTACGGCTGTCGTCCAAGCGTTGCTCGATCTATGAACCTCACACTCGTAAGACCGATCTTTACGTGGGCTACCCCGGCGTGGCACCCAACATCTTAATCAAATTTATCTAAGCTTGAGTCCCTACAAAACCGTGCCACTAGATTCATCCAGAGAGGTCGCTGCGGTGGAGCGGATGACAGATTAGAGAGAAGCCGAATACCTAGTGTTGAAAACCTGCTTAACCAAACAGATCTCATATTTTTGAAAAAGTGTTTTTGTGAAGTGATTGACCTTAACTCTTTAGAGAAAATCCAATTGTCATTCAGATCCGTACCTCGAAAACACAGTGTATTTTTTACTCCTCCATTTGCTCGCACGATTGCATATCAGTCTGGTTTCTATTATAGATCAGTTGCTCTCTGGAATGCGTTGCCTGCTTCGCTAAAATCAAACTGCAGTGTAGAAAGGTTCGGCAAGGCGGTCAAAGATATGTTTTCACATTCAGTATCTCCTATGTCAAATCGCGCCAATTTAAACCAGCCAGTGTTTGTGCAAACTATCTTGAAATACGACCAACTAATATCCCATCTCTCATAAACAGTGTTGTGACTAGATAATTTATTTTTTATCTAGATAAAGATAAAGATAATGCCCCCAAAAATTATCTAGATAAGATAAAAGATAAAGTGTAAACAAATTATCTAGATAATAGATAAAAGATTTAAATAATTATCTAGATAATTTTGAAAAGATAAAAGATAACAATGATATTATTCAGATATTGACATGTTTCTTAAAAAGCAATATTTACTTATTTTTTGTCCATATCTATCATAATATGGATGGATTTTAATGATGGGATAGTTAGATTTAAAGTTATTAGAGAATAGAGATACAGGACTAAGGATATTCAAAATTTCAAACTTTATTGTAAAAATCAGTACAAGATATATTACTATTAGGGTCTGGCCAGGAAAATGTCTTAAGTTTTCAAAATGCAAAATTCAATTAATTTAAACATGCTCGGTGTCAAATTTAAGATAAAGGTTGGAATTCATAGTCGGCCCCTACACCTAAGGGCACCCATTGTTGCTATGGATTTGTTTTGTTTATGGGAAATAACATGGAAACAACTGTTACCCTGGTAACAATGGGCGCCCCTAGGTGTAGGGGCCGACTATGAATTCCAATCAGTCTCCCAAACACTAATTTTTAGAAGTATTATTTATACTTCTAAAAATTAGTGTAGTGTAGTAGTAGTAGTATTATTTATACTTCTAAAAATTAGTGTTAACAAATTGCCGCCATTTTCAAAAAAGGGGAAAACCAGTAGAAGTATTTTTCATTTTGAAAAATGGTATATTTTATTATTATTTTGTATCTATATTATGGTTAAACATTTTATCTATTTTTTTGTATCTAAAAGCTTAAAATTTTAGATAAGATAATCTGTATTTTTATCTAGATAAAGGATAAAGAAAACACCAAAAAATTAGCTAGATAAAGATTATAGATAACAGATTTTATCTAGATACGTTATCTAGATAATTTTATCTAGATAAGTCACAACACTGCTCATAACAGGTCATGTGTCAAAAGCCCATTCATTATAACGCCTCTAGTACTATCGCCACAAGAACAATAACAATAATCATCATAAATCACTTCAAGAACACATTCTCAAGTCATTCATTACTTACTTTTATGTATAAAATGTTCTCCGTTTGCTTTGCTTATACTGCCTGTAAGTAGGTATTATATAATTTATCTAATAGAAAGTGTTTAAAATGTGTAGGGTATAGCGTCTCATTAGGGTTCATTTACTGGAAGAGTACATCCTTCCTATTAGTATAATTTTAAGATCATATTAAATATACGTATCATTGTACCATATGCAATATGCATGCTTCTTTAGTTTTAGTTTTAATTCAGTATTTGAAATATGTTGACAACCAATTTATCTAGTGGGATTAATCTTGAATTTTTGTCAAAGTATGTATTAGTTTTATTAAATTAATTGATTACGGACAATACTAATAGTAAGAATAATAGTGTTAATAGGAATAACTTTGTAAATAAGTGTTACGTAATGTTCATGTAAAATGCTAATTCTTATATTTGTAGCAATGTATTTGTAGTATGTAAAAAGTATGTATCTGTAAATGGTGGCAAGACACTTATTGTGCTATGGGGCTCGGCCCTTTTCTTGTTGCCATCAATATGCTTTATGTAGTTTGTTATGACTGTATTGCATATTGAAAATAAAATAATAATAATAATAATGAGTAGTGTAACCTACTCGAAACGTCACCATTTTAAGATTTAAAAGCAATCCACTCTGCTATACCAAGAAGTCAAGTTGAGCTATCTACTGGTTCACCACTTGTACATTGCTTCATGTTGCAATAGAGATAACCCACTTTAATTTTATAAACGATAACAATTTGCTAATTATCTATCTTTCTTATCGTAGAAGTACGCCTTGTGATTCTGGCTGACTGTACTCAAGAGTCTTCTTACCCCTGTTCTCGCCGAGGATAGACCGTTAAGACGACGCGTGCATTGGCGGACGGTGAGTTAAATAGTTGGGAAGCAATTCAGACGGAGTGAAGCAGGATTCCAGAATCAAACAAACACTCAAACTCATTATAAGAATTATTCTAATTAGTGAAAAGTCAATGGATTTATAACAGAAATGAACGTCAGGTATTGTAATGAAACACAATATAAATATAAGTGATATTCATCTTTATAATATCTGGAAATTAATTCCTCTCTTTCACCCACCTATAAGTCTAAATACTAGTTTTAATAGCATTCACTAATATTTAAAATGAGATTTATTTACACCAATAAAACAAACAATCTTCCAGTAGATGTGCAAAGGAACACAGTATTGGCCAAAACGCATCAAAACTTGAACAAGAAAAAAAAAGAGTTATTATTGATTCATGATACAATTGTGTTGACTAACCACTTACCTCTGTATTTCAACCTATCATAAAGAACTGTCAGTTTCTGACGTTAGAATTTGCTTTCAAATCCTTCACATTGATCGGTTGATGTTAAGGGGCACAACAACAAAACATCAAGGTTATCAGTGCTTATCTTTGTTAGGAGAAGGTAGTTATCTTGTTATTTAAATCCTGTTTATCAGTTTAACTGCATGAGAGAACTGTACAACGTAATCGATTGCTTCTTCAATTGATCTAGTTAGATTTCTCGGAATCTGAATGCAGCTTTATTGTTCTCGTTAGGCTAAATACCTTGAACAGTCCTAAGTAACGTGTTTGACAATCAACATTACATTAACTTATAGTCTGCGGAACTGAAATACGCCTATGTTATTTGTAGCGTTCGTAGATTTGCGACATCTTCTTTTGTAGATAAGATAGAAGGTTGAAATGTTTTGTAAATACACTTTGAGGCCATGATATTCCGGGGACCACTCAGTTTTAAATAAGCTTTAACGATGTCTCCATAAAAAAATGCTAAAAATCGACTTTTCGCCGTTAAGAGTAAAACAAATTCGGATTGAATTCCCAAATGTAGTTTTTTAAGGGCTCTTCAAACATATCTTCAGTTTTAAAATCGATTGAGAGACCGATCGGAGGGAACGAAAATACGAATAGGAATATTGTGCCAATGCTCTCCCACTCCCTTGAAATTTGCAGTAGAAGGCGGAACTTCGTACCTGTCGCGCTGTGTCCCGCTTGCCTGCCTGCCAGTCAGCCACCTCTCTCCCCCCTCCCACCCTGGCCAAAACAATCGCTACAACCGTCTCCATTGCTTGAGGCTATTTCGACTCTTCTCAATACAATGCCGAATCTTTCTACCGAGAGTACTATTATAAATCCATGGCAAGACTGCGTTTTTGAAATATGAATCGTCTGCGATCAAAACCATCAAGCATTGCATTCTAAATATACGCTCTAAATTACGAACCTTGGAAAGGCTCGAACAGAAAGATGTACTCATCATTCTGCAGCGGCGTGTTATCTTATTGACACATTCTATAACGTGAAAGGAAAAGTACACACTACACAGCTGATATGCCAATACTCAAGCATTAGGAGTAACCTAAACAACAATAAGAATAACAATTACACATTAATAATAATAATAATAATAATAATAATAATAATAATAATAATAATAATAATAATAATAATAATAATAATAATAATATAATAATAATAATAATAATAATAATAATAATAATAATAATAATAATAATAATAATAATAATAATAACAATAATAATAATAATAATAATAATAATAATAATAATAATAATAATAATAATAATAATAATAATAATAATAATAATAAAAATAATAATTTTTTTTTTCCTTTATTATAAGAACCCAGATATTTTACATTCGATACAATCCCACAAAGCTACACACGTAGCTTGTCTGTGGGGATAACAAACAAAACTAATTGAAAGTAATCTAGACTCCAACACCTATAACAACATTAATACATTTCTTAATACTAAATAATTAAATAATAATATAATATAATACAAAATTCAAAAACATTAAGCATTCTTCAAATGCTATTAACATAATGCGATAGTATCACGTAACAAAAACATTTTTAATTCCCTTTTCACAGTACTTATACTATCCAAGTTCCTCAGGTCTTTGGGAAGCTTATTAAAATTAAATGGCACACAATATTCCAAAGCACGCTTGCCGTACTTATTGTCAAACTTAGGTATTTTAAAGTTCTCGGCTTTTTTGGCACGAGTATACAAACTATGATCTATTACGTTTTTAAACATCTCCTGGTAGTAAAACTTCAACACCAATTTATATATAAATAATGTATTAACAGGAAGGACATCACACAATCTATATAACCCACTTATTGTAAAACATAAATCATTTGGTTTATTATACGATATTAACCTAAGCATTCTGTTCTGCAGTAAAATAATATGTTTTTAGGGCGCGACAGCGGCCTTATAAGTTTGCACCAGATTTATGTATGTATGTATGTATGTATGTATGTATGTATCCGTTCGCATTTCACGCGCGACAAGAAAGATGTATTTATTTGAAGTAGAAGATATTAACGAATATAAATGAAACTCGTCAATAATGATCTCAGTAGAATGACGTATGTGTTTTGTAAATCTCAATATTTTGAGCCGGGCGTAAGTACCACTAAGTGCAAGTTTTGTAAGACAACAAAATTTGTTACTTTGCACATCGCTACGGTTTTTTAAAAAATGTCTGCTATCAATTTTGCGTTATCATTATGAAACTCAAACTTGACCTGTAGTAATCCTTTGACTTTAGAATGGCGTAACATTTACATTTCTGACATTTGTATTTGAGACGCTACGTGTTACAGAAAATTCATTCAATTTTAAATTGTGTTTTTGGTTTTACACTTTATGGCCAATCTGAAGTAATATTTATGCATTGTTACGAAAAATACGCATTCATGTTGTAAATCCAGTCGTATGTGATAGAAAAAAACAAAATAATACATAAAATATTATCCAGGGGTGACTAAACAGGTCAAGTTTTGGCCCGCATTTTGGGCTCGGCAAGATAAATGAGTTTATTTCTGGTTGAAGATTGCAACCCATATTACTGATTTTTTGCATGGCATTTGCCACTAAAGGAATGTAATAGTATGTAAATTAGCAATGCTATTGGTTGAAGGATAGATGAATAATTCTAGTTTGAACGATCCTCAGCTCAGCCTCGCGCTATAAAGAACGACAAGTGGAATGCTCGTGTTTACGTGTGCGTGGACAAAATGTGGAATGACTGTTGTAGTACACTTACGCAAATGAGTCTTCCATTGTTAGATGCCCAATTACTATTATGGCAATGCAAAAACCGAGGATTTGTCCGGTGATACAAAAACAATGTCTGGCCCAGACCGTATGTCGCCATGCTTCAAAGCCGGATTATATGTTAGTTACTCAACGATGCTACCCTTGCAAAATGCATATGGCTGTTTTTGAAAAAAAACCGTGAAAGTTGTAATACGGAAAACAATAAAACATGATATTAATATTACACAGATATGTATTTATTTGGTGTAGGCCTACACTGTAAAGTGTAAGCCTATATTACATACTAAGATTTTATGAAGTGTGTACAGTGTATCATTTTTTCTTTCTAATATTTGCGGGATGTACCCGATAGCGCAATTAGCAAGAGATTTGTATGTACGGCCGGAGTTAGAGCAGTTGCAACTTTGTGGTATACTTTCGTATGATACGACAGCGATTATCAAATTGGTTGTATTACGTTGAATATATTTATTCGTATGTATCACTGATTAATATTCGCAAGAAACCATGCACATACCTCTCGTAACCAGAACATCAAACGACTTGATGATAGTAGAACCTTCATTAACAATATCGGTCTCTACAGCCAAAGCTCTTGCCATTCGACACGGAACAATAACAAAACATTTATTAAAAACAAAAATTGAAACTGAAGCAATTAACACTTAATGTGGAGGGGGAATCTTACCATGTGTTTATACAAAAAACGGAACATGCACCTAAATTATCGTATAGCTCGCAGTTTTGACTGTGCGGCCGTGATAGAATTCATTTTGCCTATCTGGACACTGTTCGTCACTATGTTCTAATGCCACAACAGTATGTAGAAACATTATCAGATTATAAATTTCAGCCCTTACATGACATGCATAAAGAAATTAATAATTCATATAGTAGAAATAGCATTCATTCTCCTTTATGCAAGTCCAATTAACAGGTAAAAAATCATAATCCCAATGATGTCGTTATTGTTTTATGGGAGTTGTGTCTCAGGATTCTAATTATTTTATTTTTAGTATTATTGGTTCACCAATAATAATTATTATTTTCATAATTTTGGTATGTAGTACGTGTCTTGCCCAAAAGTCAAAGTATCAAAGCATTACGTTTTACTGAATTCAAATTGTTTTATCGCACTTAGAACAATATCTACGAAATCTGTTATATTTATTGTTTCATGTAGTTTATGACCATTGTGCAATATGATATATATTGTATGATTATTTTTGATGCACTCGTTAGGCCTACCGATTTCTATGTTTCCTGGTATATCATTTACGGATTATTGCCATGTCCTAATTTCCCCCATTTGTGTAGAATTTCTTGTGCTGTGAAAACAGACGCCTTGTGGTCCGCGTAATGGTTTGGTCATGCTATAATCGGTGGGGCTGACTGTAAGGATCAAATTTCATCTGGAAAGTGTCACATAATTTGTGCCTGGCCGTGGCCGTTATGGTTTCCGATATTTACGTGGCATGAGGGGGGTTGTTTCTTAAAATCAGTATGAGAACAAAATCCGTCCACATATGCAGTAGACCACAGCGAGTGCAAGGGTGCGTGTTGACTTGTCCATGTGATTTGTATAATCGACGATCTATGAGTGTGCTATCAACATTAATGAAGTGATTATTGGATATTGCGTTTAAGGTGTTCACTTCACCCTTGTGTGTGTTATATTTATTTGTCTTTGTTTGTGCACGTTGTATAAACACATGTGTAGGCCGTGTGATCGTAAATAGATAGTACTTGTGCGACACAGTATTTTAAAATAATTGGTTGTGCATTAGTTATAATGAACTTTCAACGTGTTGTATAATATATAATAGAATTGTTAACATTTCAATTGTTTGGTAACGTAATTTTTAATGACTTTGAGAGAAACAACAATATAGCAAGCATGAATCAACGGCTTTAAGACTGTGTTAACAAAAGATTGGTCAAAGAAAAATGGCTCCATTGACTGATTTCGATTCAATTTGTGATACGTGCCGTTAATTTTCATTTACGAAATGGATATTTATTACTATTAGATTATTCGTACACACTTATGCGCACATGCATTGTAATGGACCGTTTGTGGCGATTTCTTCGTGTTTGACACTTAATAGTGTATGATTAAACATGCTTGCTGCCGTAAATATGTCTGACTTTGGAGGGGGTGAAAAACACGCGTCATGGTTGCAAGAGACCGCTGAAAAGTCAAGAATAAAACTCCATTGCCTCGTAAGATTGATTATTTTGTGGTTGGTATTGTTATGGAAATTGAGATTGCCGTATATTTTATAAATCGCCTTGTATTATCGTATATAACGATTAACGTTTGACTACCTGTAGGTACTACAGCATTGTGAATTTACCTTGGCTCGTGTAAGTTCTTACACGTCACAGACTACTATAATGGACCCTGTGCTGAGTGTGTTTGTGTTCCACAGAAGACATAAAATGTGTTACCATGATATCATAATTTAGCTGTTTAAATAATATGCCGCGTTTAAAAGGAAGAAATTCCTGTGCTACGGTCAAAAAATACCGTCGTAAGAAGGCCAAGATCGCCGTTCAACATGAAGAATCTGCAGGGCTGGGACCTCCTGAAACTGGTGCTGAGAACCAATCAGATCGTGACAAGGCTGATATTGATGCAGGTAAGGTTTTATGTCTCTTGACTAACCGCAAGTTTTCTTAATTTTAAATAATTAATTGCTATATAGTTGTAAATAACAGTGGGGACCATAAGATAAACAATCGTGCAAATCGCGAGGAAATCATGGGCTACATATACAGTACATAGGCGGTGAATTACAATCTGTCTGATTTGTTGTTTGTAAACGCATTGTTCATGAAATGTGAAGATGGCAGATATCAAATAAAACAAAGGTAACAGGAGAGCTTGTAAAATTCATGTTTATTTTATGAGTGTTTAATGAGCAGTGCAATCTGCCACTTTCATAAGATTAAAGATTAAAGATTTTATTTTCCTAACTGTTTTGGTTAGGATCGCTACCATTGATTGCTATTTGTTGCAGAACGGAGGTGGGAGGTGTGAGAGTGACAATCGAATTTTGAAAGGATGGATTTGATGGCAAATTTGTATGTAAACTTTTAATTTTTTATTATTATGTAATTACAGTATGCCACTCACATTTATTTGATATCATATTTTACAATAAAGTTGTTTTAAACATAACACATTCAACTTACTTTTTATTTTAAATTTCGATTACCTTCCACATCCCTCTGGTACAGCACCCGCCGAACAGGAGAAGTGCTATCAAGGATATTCTCACATCCCCAACCCTAACAGGTTCGTAGAACTGGTTCGATCTATAAATTGTTAATGTTATTGTTATTATTGTTGTTATGATTAATTATTTAAGAAATAGTGGTCCCTAATTTATGTTTATTATGTGTGCATTTTAAATTGGTCGCGCCCTACAGTAAATGGCATAAGTCCATTTACAAATAAAATCATAATTCTAATGATGTCGATATATACCTCAATAGCATAGCAAGGATTTTCAGCCAGATACTGCACCTTTTGATACAAGCATGAAATTTTGCTCAGAGCTAGATCTACCTAAGATATGCATTTTAAGATTTGAAGGCCAAAAAAAATCCTCCGCGGACAGGAGTTACGACGTCATCAAGATGGCCGTCGCATTGAAACGCTTTTATCAGTGTATCTCGAGAACCACTCGCTCAATTCTCAATTTCTTTTTTTTAAATTAACCGTCATTAAATTTGCGTTTAATATTGTTATCTACACAAATACTCATTTGTTGATAATCACTTAGTTATTAAAAAAAAAAATGATAATGACCAGTGATAATGTTTGTCTATTTCCACCATAACAATTTATGCATAGGTCTAATTAAAAAATTCATCAAGAAAAAAAAATAAGTACAATTATGAACCTGCAATGTATCTGTGATTATTATGAATGCCGGCAACGGCGCAACGCAATAGTGAGCGCCGTGATGATGGTCTATGCCCGCTTCCTCCTAGTGTTCAATTAATTATTATGGCCTAACGGCATGGTCATGTGAAAATATATTAGGTCATGTTTTATAGGTAATTAAATACGAAACAATGTTTACAAGACACATTTTTTAATTCAACCCATTTTTAAAAAGTTTTGGCGGAAATAGACATACATTATCACTCGTCATTATCATGTTTGTTTAAATATCAAAGTTATTATCAACAAAAAAGTACTTGTGTTAGCAACAATATTAAACGAAAATTTAATGACGATTAATTAAAAAAAAAAAAATTAAGAATCGAGCCGGTGGCTCTCGAGATATACTGATGAAAGCGTTTCAAAGCAGCGGCCATCTTGATGACGTCATAACTACTGTCCGCGGAGGATTGTTTTTTGGCCTCCAAATCTTAAAATGCATATGTTAGGTAGATCTAGCCCTGAGACAAATTTCATGCTTGTATCAAAAGGTGCAGTATAAATTTGCTATGCTACTCAGGTAATAGTGATACGAGAGTTGTGTGTCACGATTTCAAATAATATCATTGAACCATCGTATCAGCTAGACAATTTTTAATCTCATGATGAATCTTTTAAAAAACTAAAATCATATAACCCTGGTATCTCGGAGTTATCAATTTACTACTATTAATTTATAAAAAAAAAGTTCATTTACTTTACGTCGTTTATTTTTAAATTTAACAAGTGCCAATGTCAGTATTTGATAAGTTTGTGAATTGAGCCGGAAGTGACCGGCGAGGAAAGCCGGCAAGGTCGCGCCAGCGACCTTGTTTATATTTGAAAACGAAGCATTACCCCATGCTGTCAAGGCGTATGAAATGACGGACTCAGCAAGCGCAATATAAACCGTTCTTAAAAGAGTAAAAGGCAGTATAAACTTTAATTTGTACAGTTGATTCAAACACGACCTAAGCCTACTACATACTCGTGATATATGCACATCCCAGCAAAAGTTTTGATCGATGTCCACTCCTAAATACGGATGGCTGTAAACCGAATCAATTTTAATTTTACTTTCACACTTGCATTGGATGCTGCTAACATTTTGACAAACATTGCTATGTAAACAATCAAAGGAATGGGTAAACATATTTATACTTTCATTGTGATTAATATTATGAGGGGACGAAACATGTACTATTTTTGTTTTAACTGAATTAATGATAAGTCCATCATCATGTGTCCACCTCAACAAGTTAATAAAATCCTCCTGCAAATAAAGCTCAGCCATTTTTATATTTTTATGAATTGCTACCAATGCCGTGTCATCGGCAAAGCAAAACGAAAAACACCTCTTTATGAACAGTACCATTAAATTTACATAAACTAAATAAAGAACTGGCCCCAATATGGACCCTTGCGGTACCCCCGTTTGACATGGTCTAACTTCGCTATCAAACTCTCCCACTCACACAATAATTTTCCTTTCTGACAAATAATTTTCAAACCATGCTAACAAGCGACCTCTTACGCCAATCCGTTCAAGAGCAAGCAGCAATTTTCTATGGTTTAGGGTATCGAAAGCTTTAGTGAAGTCGATGAACATACATAAAATGTGACAGTTTTTGTTAAGTTTAGAATTGATCAAATTAGAAAATAATAATAATAATAATAATAATAATATTGCTGGGATGAGTACAAATCGGCCACGACCGTTCATAGCATCCACAGTTCGGTTTGGAAAAAATAATGTGGACAATGATATTATATTAAGGTGAATCTACCCCCCCTGAAAAAACACTTTTGCTAGGAATTACTTGTAATTGTGTATGTGTGACGTCTGAAGTGTACCCCTCCTCCCCCCCACTTCCGTAACTCCGCCAACCTCCACGCGCTTCGTTCTGATTTCAGTCGAGCGTTGGCTCTGGTCAAAGCAAGGTCACGCCTGGCAAGGCGCCGCTCCGCTTACTGGGTGTCATGTTTCCCCCCAATACTTGGATTAAATCTGTACATTTGCGTTCTCAACTACTGTTGAGCGGTGCTAGGACACAAGGAGACAATTTCTTTGCGCAAATTACCTGTCTAGACCCGTAAAGTAGTTACGGCTGGACTGCGACACGAGCAAACTGGTGCGCTTTACATCCGTGTACGTAAATCACCAACACTCGAAAAGTTTTTTACTTAGGCTTGAGACTGCAAGCATTTTGGGAAGATAATGGTCGAGCGCATGATATGCACTTTATTTCTTGAAAGTGACTCTTTTCATAATTAAGTTATGGAATAGTAAAAACAGCATATACTCAAGTGCCTTTTCACCGGGACACGAAAAAATTCATTAAAAAAAACTGGTGACATAATTGTGTTTCAAAATTGTATTTCATCATTCCTAAGATAGCAACCTATAGCATACTACATTTTCGTGTACTTGACACATTTGGTCTAGACTCTAGAGGTTGAATTACATGAACGTAAAGACTTTAAAAGCTATCGGTACACGTAAAAAATAAAAGTGTAATTTTTTTAAAACCACTTTTGGCAGATATAATATCAATGTTTATCAACCTTCATCAAAAAAACTTAATTTAAAAATGTTAAGTTACCTAGATACCTTCACCTAGATTTTAATAAGGTAAACACATGGAAATACTTGACATTTGTGTCCGTACAACATGTTAATGCCGGTTTTGACCGAGTTTGTATGTATTGCAACAATAAAATAATAATAATGATAATAATAATAATAATAATAATAATAAATATATAAATAGAAGTTTAATTTTGTAGGCTTACATTTTAGTCCAGGGCCTTGCTTGAGAAACATAAGAACAGTTGAATTTAGTGTTGATTTTGACAGATTGAAGCTAGATCTGGACACGTCAAGGTCTTGTACTTATAATTTGATTCGATAATATTGTAACTAGATATATGTGTTACGGTTGTATGTAAGCACTTTTTATTTGTTTCCAGAATTAAGAAGATTTCGTCTTCAAAATCTGTGAAATTTGAAACTGTCATTCAACTCCAACTCAGCGCCTTGTAATTGCGTGTGTTATTTATTGACGGGGCACGGCCAAGTTGCGAGTGTAAAGAAAAGTGTGACATTAAGTGCTTTGATTTCTTTGAAAAACAATATTAACTTTCTGTGACAAAGAACTTAGTTTGACAGGACAATGAACTTTGACATTTAGTAAATAAACAAACAGATTATGGATGCCTCTGATGTATTATCGCAACAGACCACCAAATCTGGAAGAGTGAGGCAGCGTATCAAATGGACAGATAATATGAACATTTGTGTGATGCGCAACTACTATAGAATTACGTTATTAGAAACTAGATTAGTTGGATATCGACAAGAACTGCACCGAGCGTTTACACGTGAATACCCATTAGTAGATGTAACCGAACAAAGAGTAGCAGACCAAAGGAGAATAATTGTAAGTAATGGTATGCTACCATTTAATCTATTGAACGTAATAAGACATGAAGTAGAGGAAGAACTACAAATAGATCAAGAAAATGAAGAGGATTTGGCGAACGAGGAGCACATCATGGAAGCATCAAGAAACGATGACCATCTACGACAAGAATTAATGGAACAAGTAGATCTACCAGAAGGCCAGAACACACAAGAGGTACATCACCAACATCCACCTATTAATAACATTGAACAAGAAGAGAATACAAGAGGAAACACACAAGAAATAGACGAGTTAAAGAACATATTACATTTAGCTTTTGAAAATGCTTTGTCAGAATTTGCACATATAGAACCGAACAAGAGACCTAGAATTCCTAAACCTAAACAGTCTAAGCAAATGGACATAGTAATGCACGTAATGAACGCACATATATTGTTAGATTACGCGAAGAAAGAATTGTCGTTTGAAGAAGTGCATGCAGCAATATATTGTGGAGCCGTAGCAGTGGTCAGACAATTAGGATTAAAAATAAAGTTGGTACATTCTCAGAACATAAAAACAAATAAGACTCCAAAATGGGAACGAAGATTAGTCAAACGCATCAACGAGTTAAGGAGAGATATTGGGAGATTAGAACAATTCAGGATGGGTAATAGATCTAAAAAGATATTAAAATATTGCCAACACATATTTGAAAGGTTTAAAATCCATACTATACATGAAACACCGAACGAGGCTACAAACGAATATTTGGATACTCTAAAGCAAAAAGTAAGTGCATTAGCCAAACGACTACGAAGATATAAAGAGTGTAGTGATAGAAAAGAACAAAACGAAATGTTTAAAGAAAAAGAAAAAGAATTCTATCAGCAAATTAACAATAAAGAAGAAATAGTAGGAAATGGTATACCATCGAAGACAGAGATTGAGCAGTTTTGGGGTGGGATATGGAGTAACCCATTAATCCACAATCACAATGCAACATGGATTCAAGATGAAATTGAGGCAATGAGTGATATCGAAGAAATGACATTTGATGGCATCAGTGTAAATGATATAAAATCAACGATACGAAATACTCATAATTGGAAAGCACCCGGTAACGATAACATTCAAAATTTTTGGTACAAGAAGTTTTCAAACATGCACACCCAGATTGCTAAATGTCTTAATGAATTTATATTAGGAGACAAAGATTTACCAGATTTCTTTACTGAAGGAATAACATTTCTTAAACCAAAAGATAATGACACCAAAAATCCAAGTAAATATAGACCAATTACATGCTTACCTACTATATACAAAATCTTGACGTCGTGCATAACAAATAAAATATATAGACACTGCGAAGAACACAATATATTAGCTGAAGAACAAAAGGGATGTCGTAAATTGTCGCAAGGGTGTAAGGAACAATTAATTATCGATTCTGTTGTAATGAACCAAGCTTTCAACAAGAAGAGAAACATTCACGTTAGCTATATTGATTACAAGAAAGCATATGATTCGTCACCACATTCGTGGCTAATACAGATACTGGAAATTTATAAAGTAAACCCATTGATAGTAAACTTTTTGCGGACAGCGATGACGAGTTGGAAAACAACATTAAAGTTAAACGTAGGCAAAGAGCAGATAAGTACTGACCCAGTTAACATCCGACGAGGTATTTTTCAAGGTGACTCGTTTAGTGCGTTATGGTTTTGTCTTTCATTAAATCCATTATCTCATATACTAAACAAATCTACACATGGTTTCAAGATAAAGGACGGAAATACGGTTTGCCACACACTTTCACATCTATTCTACATGGACGATCTCAAGCTATATGCTTTAAATGCGACACACATGACGAATCTTCTTAACTCAACGTTAGAATTCAGTAGAGATATATGTATGGATTTTGGAATTGATAAATGTAAGTCACTTCATGTCATCAAAGGAAAGATTACGAAATTAGAAGAGTTTGAAATTGACGAAGACAACCGGATTGGAGTAATGAACGAAGAAGACATATACAAATATCTAGGATTTGCGCAGGCTAAACGAATTGATCATAAACTGATGAAAAGTAAACTTATTTCTGCATACAAGAAACGAATAGGATCCATTTTAAAAACACAACTAAATGGTAAAAACAAGATCAAAGCAATTAACACTTATGCTATACCGGTACTAACATATTCATTTGGAATTATTAAATGGACACAGACAGAACTTCATGCCCTAGAAATTCTCACCCGCACAACATTCACCAAATACAGAAGTCATCACCCTAAGTCAGCAATAGAACGAGTGACTCTACCTAGAGAAAAAGGGGGAAGAGGCTTGATTGATTTAAACAATTTATATTATAAACAAATTGAAATTCTAAGAAAGTACTTTTATACAAAATGCCCACATTCACAACTTCATAGAGCTATAGTATCGGCAGACAAGTCGCTTTCTCCCCTCAATTTAAATGACGGAAATTTAAACTTACTACAAAAACTTAATTCTGACACAGCAAAAGAGATCAGAATATCAGAAAAGACGTTACATAGCAGACATTATAAGGAACTTCTTAAGGATAGCGTCGATAGGGTAGCATCGAACAAATGGTTAACGTCCGGGGACATTTTCAGCGAAACAGAGGGATTTATGATCGCTATTCAAGATAAAGTAATCAAGACTAACAATTACAAAAAATACATACTGAAAGACGTCACAGTGGAAGATAAATGTAGAAAATGTAATATGAACGGCGAAACAATTGAACATATCGTATCTGGGTGCAAAATGCTTTGTCAAACAGATTATCTCCATAGGCATAACCAAGTTGCAAACATTGTACATCAAAAATTAGCCATGAAGTATAAACTTATAAACACAACCACTGCGTATTACAAATACAAGCCTGAAAAGGTATTAGATAGTAAAGACTACAAATTATATTACGACCGGGCAGTTATAACAGACCAAACCATACATCACAATAGACCGGATATTATATTTATTGACAAGAAGAAACAAGAAACGATTTTAATTGATGTTGCCGTCCCTTTATGCCACAATGTAGAGACAACTTGGCGGGAAAAGATAAACAGATATAAGGAATTATCTATTGAAATAAAAAGGTTGTGGAAGCAGACTAATGTAACTGTTATACCGTTAATTATATCAGCAAATGGCATTGTTCCACGTAAACTCCATGACAGTATTAAATTAATTGGTCTCCAACCGAACATATACATCGAGATGCAAAAAGCAATTATTTTGAACACGTGTAGGATAGTCCGAAAATTTTTGAACTAAGAAGAATGAAGACTTCAAGAAGCTCTCCATCCTGATGGTGGTTTTCGTGGTTTCCACCGTACAAAGAGCGAATGCTGGGATGAGTACAAATCGGCCACGACCGTACATAGCATCTACAGTTCGGTTTGGAAAAAATAATGTGGACAATGATATATTAAGTAGTTCTAAGTAGATTTTAATAAGGTAAACACATGGAAATACTTGACATTTGTGTCCGTACAACATGTTTATGCCGGTTTTGACCGAGTTTGTATGTATTGCAACAATAAAATAATAATAATAATAATAATAATAATAATAATAATAATAATAATGATAATAATAATAATAATAATAATAATAATAATAATAATAATAATAATAATAATAATAATAATAATAATAATAATAATAATAATAATAATAATAATAATAATAATAATAATAATAATAATAATAATACAAACAAACTTACAAACTTTATTATTATTAGAATACAAAATGAAAAGTACAGAACAACTTGTTCCACAAAGCCATGAGGCTTAACTGTGGATTACAAAAAATAAATAACAATTCAGTGCACAGTAAGATGGAAACAAAATGAAAATGACAGTAGAATATAATACAACATGAAACTAATAATGAGAACGATTACGACACAAAATATCAAGATAGAAGACAGTAAAACATATGCATGTTTGACAACTACTTTCAAATCACATGATTTTAATAAAGACAAAATTAAATTTATGAATATACGATGAAAACTACTACTACTACTAACTAACGTACAAACAAAGAATTGATATGTAATTAAATACTATTTAAATAAAAATCCTTTAGCCCTCTTTTAATTATGCTAATTGAATTTAATACTTTTAGGCTAAGTGGCAACTCATTAAAAGTACGTGGAATAATTACTTTAAGCGTTCTCGCGCCGTGTTTGTTGAAATATTTAGGGACCCTTATATAAATGTGATATTTGAGAACGCGTGGTGATTGGATTTTGAAGAATCATTTTAAAATCATTTTTAAAATAAAACATTTTAATAATAATAATAATAATAATAATAATAATAATAATAAGAGCCCTTTAGGCCTACTGATGAAGGGCCCTTGACGTCGATGATTCAATTATTATTAATTTATTATTATTATTATTATTATTATTATTATTATTATTATTATTTTTTTTTTATTATTATTTTTTATAATTTATTTATTTTTAATTTAATTAAATTTAAATTAAATTATTTTTTATTGGCCCTTCATCGCCATGCAAAACATGTAAAATAACGAAGATTTTTGTTGAACTGTTGTTTGCTGGCCGAGCTCGTAGAGATCCGAGGGGAACGCAATATTTGTATATATAAGAGATCCGCCATACATCAATGAAACCATCGAAAAACAAGCACTATAGATGTAAAGTGAAAACCCGAAACAAAAATCTTCCCTAAATGGAAAAGGTGAAAATATACCATAATGCAAATATGTAATTTCGAATGCGGCAAAAAAAAAACAACAATGACTCTGAACACTATTATTTTACGATCGTGTATAAAATGTGAAGTGTGTGTCTAAGATGGATGATCCTGCGCCAGATAGTAAAGACAGGAACAGGATGTTATGGAGGGGGATAACATGGTGTGTTATACTCAAATCCGATCGATCTGAAATATTTGTATTTATAGGCTTACAATGAATTATACAAGGGTTGAATGTAAATTCAAAATCATTTATTTATGAAGGTGGTACATGAATAACGTTCGTTACATTTGCTTCAATCGACTGAGGCGACCAGTAAAACACTGTTATTCTTGCACAGTAAAATCTGCTGTGCTACAGAATGACTACTACAATTTGTGATCTCTCGCCACCCATGAGAGTGAGGTTGACGCTAAAGTTTAAATTAATGAAGTAATTAGTACAATTGATTTTATTATTTGTGGTCCTAGGAGGTATATAATGTATATAAGTGAAATGGGCCTCTGTGTAAGTATAATATGTATAACTAGATTAATCCCCCAACAATAGTCACATTTCAGAAAGTGTTGGCACCAGAGAAAAGATACGTTCATCAGGCATACATCAGTGTTTTTACTTGTCTCCAAAAAATGGTAAACAATGAAGATGCCAAAAAACGTAATTATTGCATAAATATTGTTCTGTATTCATCGATTACTTTCCTAGAGGCTAGAGATTGAAACACAATATAGAAGATAAAAGACGGGCATGTAAACTGCTGTTTTGTCTTAGATAATTTATCATTTGTTAATTTCTATCATTAGTAGGCCTATGTAACATGTTTGAAATTTACGATAGAAGAAGAAATTTGGTATTTGTTGCGTTTTGTCTCGCCTGCTGTGAGTCAACAGCCCTCCCCCTCCCCCCACCCCCTTCGCCATCACCCTACCGTTGAGTGGGTAATATATTACTCACTCAACGCCTTATGCGTTTCCATACAAATGCTTGGTATTTTGATTCTTCCACGAAGGCCGACAATACAAGATCTTCCTTGAAATGGTCAGGGAGATCATATATAACTAATCGAGATGCTTCTTTCAAATATGAGTAATGTCACCTCACTCAGTAGCGTCTCAACCTTCAACCACGAGCCATGGAAGAGTCTGTCTTGTTGTTGTTGTTGTTGTTGTTGTTGTTGTTGTTGTTGTTGTTGTTGTTTTTGTTGTTGTTGTTGTTGTTGTTGTTGTTGTTGTTGTTGTTGTTGTTGTTGTTGTTGTTGTTGTTGTTGTTGTTGTCGTTGTTGTTGTTGTTGTTGTTTTTTGCAGACGGTAAAACGATTATTTTTGTGAGGTATATTTCTAATGTTGCAACGTAATGCAGATCCCCTATAATTTGTTGATTTTGTGATGCGGCCGCGTGTTGATGCTAAAATTGAAATTTTGAAGTAGTTTTTTTGTTGAATTATCATTGTGAAATTTAGGGCTATTTTTAATGTTACAAAAACAGTCAGTCAAGTGTGCATATATGCAGTGTATAACTTATCAAGATATTATACAACCCCCCCCCCCCCCCCAATCACTCTATGGCAATATTGACAATTAATAAAATGTTCGTTCAGTGGAAGAGCGATCAAACCATAGATCAAACTAACATCATTGTATTTGTTTACTTGCAAGGTATTCCTTTCCTGGCTTACTCACACATGCTTGTGGAAGGGTGGGCGGGGCTTGCAACTTACCTGACCAGTTTACTCGTTCGTAGTCCGGTCTCTCTCTTTCTATGGGCCAACCTCTAATACCTCGTCCCTTCCTCAGCCCCCTCATGAAGTCGAGCAGCCACGCTGCTGCCGATAACTCTTAAAGTCTAACACTGGCTGGGGTCATCTTTTAACAGATAGTTTTGAGTAAAATATGTGTTTACGATTCGGATGCGAGTTCCAACAATCTCTCGTGACGACACAAGAGCTTCAAGGACAACCATGGAGTGACAGTCTTTTGTGCCCCTCGGTTTGTTGTTTAGTATGGTTAGCGAGCGTCTCCATTCTTCTATTATGGCACTAGTTCTATTTTTGTTTTTTTTCTTTTTCTGTCTCACGATAGCGGTCGAATGTAGAGTCCGATCAAATTGAAATTGGACCATTCACAAGCCTCGATGTTGATTGAACGCCATTAGTTTTGTGGAAAAATTGGTACAGAAGTTAATTAGTTTCTCAAGTTATTAAGACAATAAATGGTGGTTATAAATCAGTTGCCTATTTTGTACTAAATGTTCGTTCCGTTTTCAAATTATAAGGAAAATTAATAAACCCAAAATGTATATTTTATATACCCAAAATTATACCCAAAAGATATATTTTTTTAGAAAAATTATCACGATGGAGCCCCAGCGGGAAAGCCATTTCTAAGACACAGCACACCGTGTGTTATTGTGGCGGATATTGCGATGTTGGCGAGAATAACAACGTCTTAAACACGGATCACCGAAACAATAATAACAAATACAAAAGAATACATTTCACAGACAGAATGACTAATATATAGATGTATTTACTTATTCAATCGTTCTGGGAATAGTCTAACGTCAAATATAAAGGTGCAATAATACGTGAGGTGGTAGCTCAATTAACAAATCACTATACATATTTAAGAAGAAAATCGAAATGTTTGCGCAACCAGACTATGTTTTATGTTTAATATAGGTGATAAGTATATGATATCTACCCGACTTGTCCGATCTATTAGGAAAGCATGATTATCCATTGTTCATAATCTGTTTGCACTTATTGGTCAGTCATATTATGATGTTATTATCAGCAATTGCTTCTTGCTTGGTAATACTGGCCGTAGCATTGTCTATAACTTTATTCGCACACTCAAGGACGTTTGAGAGTGACATCACTTCTCTATGTGGCGGCCGTACGGGTGTCCCAGGGATCGCTTACCCCCGAGCTCACTTACCCCCCGGGAAACCAGCTCTAGAGTACGACTACCACCCGGGAAAAAACTCTAGTGTACAATTACCCTACCGGTAAACCAGCTTTTGGGTACAAATACCCCCACCAGGGATCAATTACCCCCAATAGAAGCGAAGGGTGATACACTAGCCCTAGGGATGGTTTACCCTCAGTCTTAAACTTAAACAACACGTACCAGTAGAGTACACGAGCCCTAGGGGTGGTTGGCCCCCAGTCTCATATCTTTAATAACACATCCCAGGAAGGTACACGAGCCCTAGGGATGGTTGACCCCCATTCATTTATCTTTAATAACATATCCCAGGAGGGTACATGAGCCCTAGAGATGGTTGACCCCCAGTCTAAAATCATTAATAACACATCCCAGGAGGGTACACGAGCCCTAAAGATGGTTGACCCCGAGTCTTATTTCTTAAACAACACATCCAAGGAGGGTACACGAGCCCTAGGGATGGTAAACCCCCCAGTCTTATTTCTGAAACAACACATCCCAGGAGGGTACACGAGCCCTAGGGATGGTTGACCCCCAGTCTTATTTCTAACACAAATCATCCCAGAAGGGTACACGAGTACTAGAGATGGTTGACCCCTAGTCTTTTTTCTTAAAAAACACATCCCAGGAGGGTACACGAGCCCTAGGGATGGTTGACCCCCAGTCTAGATTCTTTAATAACACATCTCTGGAGGGTACACGAGCCCTAGGGATGGTTGACCCCCAGTCTTATTTCTTAATTAACACATCCCAGGAGGGTACACTAGCCCTAGGGATGGTTAACCCCATTCTTATTTCTTAAATTACACATCCCAGGAGATATATGAGTCATAAGGATGGTTGACCCCTAGTCTTATATTTTAAATAACATATCCCAGGAGGGTACACTAGCCCTAGAGATGGTTAACCCCATTCTTATTTCTTAAATTACACATCCCAGGAGATATATGAGTCCTAAGGATGGTTGACCCCTAGTCTTATATTTTAAATAACATATCCCAGGAGGGTACACGAGCCCTAGGGATGGTAATCCTCAGTCTTATACCTTGAATAACACGTATTAGTAGGGTACATAAGCCCTAGGGATGGTAACCTTCAGTCTCATATCTTTAACAACACGTACCAGTAGGGTGCACGAGCCCTAGGGATGGTTTACCCCCATTCTTATTTCTTAAACAACACGTACCAGTAGGGTACACAAGCCCTAGGGATGGTTAACACCTATTCTGATTTCTTAAACAACACGTACCAGTAGGGTACACGAGCCATAGGGATGGTTGATCCTTAGTTTTATATCTTTTATATTACATAGGAGAGTACACGACCCCTAGGGATGGTTAACCCCCATTCTTATTTCTTAAATTACACATACCAGGAGGTTTGATGAGCCCTAGGGATGGTTGAACCCCAGTCTTATATCTTTAATGTCACATCCTTGGAGGGTACATGAGCCCTAGGGATGGTTGACCCGCAGTCTTATATCTTTAACAACACATGTACCAGGAGGGTACACGAGCCCTAGGGATGGTTGACCCCCAGTCTTATATCTTTAACAACACATGTACCAGGAGGGTACACTAGCCCTCGGGATAGTTGACCCCCCAGTCCTATATCTTCAATAACACATTTCAGGAGGGTACATGAACCTTAGGGATGGTTGACCCCCAGTCTTATTTCTTAAACAACACATCCCAGGGGCCTTATTCCTGTAAAATTTTTTAACTCTTCTGACCTCTCGCTTACCCCATGTTAAAATGACCCCGGGGTTATCTCCTGCCCATGCTTTCCTGCATAATTCGGAGGCAAATATGACCCTGTCTGATAGTAGGGTTAAGAAGAGTTATCACAATGATACTTTGAAATGCCCCCATTTTGTTAATGCCAATGTGTGTAAAGTTTCACAAATGTCACATTTCAATTCTTTGATTGGTAATATCTGTGGTGCGCTTCTTGTGAGAAGGCGGTGGCAATTGGGCAAGACAAAAGAAACCCGTCGCTAGGGACGGAATAATAAACATGGCTTGGTGTGAAGCTCGATTGACACGGTTCCAAATAAAAATGAATCTTTCTCATTGACATTTATCATTGGCGTTAAGCCACCTAGTTAGTACTTCCACATTGGTGACCCCGACGTGATTCTACCAACGAGGTAGGACAATGAACAACTTACAAATTATTTCTTGTGGAAGTGTTGAGTTTTCGTGTACATGTTGATTGTTTCTACCGTTTGTTTTTGTATAACGACGAATTCAGGCAGATGGCATTACCTGAAAACGTAGCCCTCGTCTCGGTAGATAGGGTTAGCGTAAAGGTGCCACCGTTTTGGGCGGATGATCCGGTATTGTGGTTCGCACAAATCGAAAATCAGTTCGATTTAGCAGGAATTACGCATGATTCCACTAAATTTAATCATGCAACAAGCGCCCTCGAACAACGATACGCGACTGCAGTGCGTGACATTATCGTAAAACCCCCGATCGTTGGTAAATATGAGCATTTGAAAGCAGAGCTCATTCGACGTTTTTCACCCTCACAAGAGGCGCGTTTTAAACGACTTTTACAACATGAAGAGTTAGGGGATCGCAAACCCTCCGAATTATTGTTTCAACTGCGCATGTTGGCTGCGTCTGAAGTGACAGACAAGGTATTACGATCGTTGTGGCTTGAACGTTTACCGATCAGGATGCGCGACATACTCGCATCATCACCGCCTGACGACCTCGATGCACTTGCAGTGATCGCTGACCGGATACACGAGATGACACCGATTCCTTCTCGTTTAGCAGTAGTCAACAATTTTCAAACACAGTTAGAAGAGTTGTCACAACAAGTCGAGACACTATCTAGCAATCGTCGAGCGGTGTCATCTCGAGAACGTTCGAGGGATCGTCGTCGCGACTTTTCTTCATCGAACCCACGATACACGACGCAAGGTGCTCCAGCAAATGGAATGTGCTGGTATCATCAGAAGTACGGTGCGAAGGCGAAACTGTGTCGACAACCATGCAGTTTCGTGTCAAAAAACTCCATGGGCAGTCAGTAGACGCGGCTCACGACTGTCCGAGCTCACGCCGCCTTTTTGTGACAGACATTACGACTCGACGTCAATTCCTTGTTGACACAGGGTCTGATCTGTGCGTATACCCGCGCAAACTGGTGAATGGACCTCGCGAACGGTCAACGTACAAGCTATTTGCTGCCAACGGAACAGTTATATCGACTTATGGTGCTATTAGCCTCAACCTCGATTTGGGGTTTAAACGCGAGTTTGTCTGGCGTTTCGTCGTTGCTGACGTATCCAGACCAATCGTCGGAGTCGATTTCTTGTCGTTCTACGGCTTACTCGTTGATGCACGAAATCGACGCTTAATAGATAGCGCCACATCGACTGCCGTCACTGGTAAGTGGACCATGAACGTACAACAACACGTTAAGGCAGTCAGTGGAGGTTCACGATATCACGCTCTCCTGGCTGAGTTTCCCGCCATCACACGGCCAGCTGGTATAACGCGCATCATTAAACATGGAACTATGCACCATATCCACACGACGCCTGGGCATCCAGTGTCATGTAAACCTCGCCGCCTGGCGCCGGACCGTCTGCAAATCGCTAAGGCTGAGTTCGATACGATGCTAAAGACTGGTATCGCCAGGCGTTCTTCCAGTAACTGGTCCGCCGCTCTTCACCTAGTTCCCAAGAAGGAAAATCAATGGAGGCCGTGCGGCGACTACAAGGCGCTGAACGATCGGACGATTCCAGACCGATATCCTGTACCTCATATACAAGATTTTGCTCAGTCGCTCACTGGGAAGTCTGTATTCTCGACGATTGACTTGGTTAAAGCGTACAACCAGATCCCTGTTGCTCCAGATGATATCGCAAAGACAGCTTTAACCACACCATTTGGTCTTTTCGAATTTCCATTCATGAGTTTTGGTTTACGAAACGCAGCCCAAACGTTTCAGAGGTTCATCGACGAAGCAATTCGTGATCTGGATTTCGCCTACGCATACATCGATGATATCCTCATAGCATCGACATCTCAGGCAGAACATGAGGAACACCTCCGCCTGCTCTTTGCGCGGTTGTCGGAGTACGGAATACTTATCAATACTTCTAAGTGCGTGTTTGGTGTTTCCGAGGTAAAGTTCTTAGGCCACACTGTCAATGCCTTCGGGACACGGCCTCTTGAAGACAAGGTTGAGGCAATCATCTATTTGCCACCACCCAGTAATATCAAGCAACTGCGTCAGGTATTGGGTATGATAAATTTCTATCGTCGTTTCCTACCATCTGCCGCCCGACTTCAGGCACCCCTCAACGACCTTCTTGTCGGTGCTGACACATCGGGTAAGACGCCTATCGTTTGGACTCCGGAGTTGTTGCAGACGTTTGAAGAATGTAAGAGTAGTCTCTCGCAGGCGGCGCTTCTGGCGCACCCAGACTCAAGTGGGGAGCTGGCGATCGTAGCCGACGCCTCCGACAATAGTATTGGAGCCGCCCTTCAGCAGAGAACTTGTTTAGGTTGGCAACCGCTAGCATTCTTCTCACGCAAGCTGAATGCGGCGCAGCGCAAGTACGGAGCATACGATCGCGAACTCCTTGCCATCTACGAGGCTATACGTTATTTCCGTCATATGGTGGAAGCCAGAACGTTCTCAGTCTACACAGACCACAAGCCTTTGACATTCGCTTTTAAGCAGAAGGCTGAGAAGTGTTCACCGCGACAGTTTCGGTATCTCGACTACATTGGCCAATTTTCTACCGACATTCGTCATGTTCCTGGCAAGGACAATGTCGTCGCAGACGCTCTGTCCAGAGTGGAGGCGATCTCGGCTCCAGTGGATAACGTGGCAATTGCTCGAGAACAGAAGACCGATTCTGACCTTCGGGCACCTCTTCTCTCCGACACTGCACTTCAACTAAAATGTAGGAGCCTCGCTGGGACAAACCTCACGATCCATTGTGACACGTCCACGCCGGTAGAACGGCCCTTCGTGCCAGCGAACCTTCGACGTCGGGTGTTTGACAGCCTTCACAGCCTGTCCCATCCAGGTGTTGCGGCCTCCGTTCGCCTTGTCTCCAGGAGCTACGTCTGGCCGTCAATGAGAAGAGACTGCAGAGAGTGGGCCCGGGCATGCATAACTTGTCAGCGATCGAAGGTCACTCGCCACGTCTCTGCGCCCGTTGAGCATTTTGACGTCCCCGACGCTCGGTTTGACCATGTCCACATTGATCTTGTTGGTCCTCTCCCCGAGTCAGCGGGATTCCGCTACCTACTCACATGCGTCGACCGGTTTACTCGCTGGCCTGAGGCGCTGCCTCTTGCCGATATAACTGCAGATACAGTCGCCTCTGCCCTCGTCACCGGGTGGATATCTCGTTTTGGGACGCCGCTTCGGATCACTTCCGATCAAGGTCGACAGTTCGAGTCGTCTCTTTTTAGGTCTCTCAATCACCTGTTAGGTACGGCCCTAATCCACACGACGTCATATCATCCCGCCGCCAACGGAATGGTAGAGCGTCTCCACCGACAGCTCAAGGCTGCACTTATGTGCCATGAAGAGAATCGCTGGACTGACACCCTACCGTGGGTTATGCTGGGTATCCGATCAGCTTGGAAGGACGATATTAAGGCAACACCGACTGAATTGGTTTATGGAACTACTCTCAGACTTCCAGGAGAATACCTGTCAGCTGCAACAACACTGGACAGCACCTCTGAGTACGTCAGGCACCTCCGCCAACGTCTCCAGAAGCTCCGGCCGTCCCGCCCTATTCGACACGGAGAACGACGCTGTTTTGTGTTTAAGGACCTCGCGACATGTTCCCACGTTTTTGTGCGACATGATGCTGTCCGAACACCCCTTCAGCAACCGTACGATGGGCCTTACGAGGTACTCACGAGGAATGAGAAACACTTTACAATTTTGCGTACTGGGAAGAAGGTCGTTGTATCCATTGATCGTTTGAAGCCCGCCTTCATTCTTGCTGATGCGGCCCCAGACACCACTCAACCATCGACGATGCCGAATGCAGAATCACGCTCATCACATCTGTCTGGGACAGCGCCCCCAGCTGTTAATCACTCCAGTGTTCGTCCGAACTCCAGCACTCCGTCTATGGTTCGATCATACGCTGCCGTTGCCGCTGCTCAGCCTTTGGTCACGACGAGAGCAGGACGTCAAGTGTATGTACCAGCGCGACTAGGCGTATAGACTTTCGTTCGCCTCGCTGTGCTCGTTCACTGGCAGGGGGGTACTGTGGTGCGCTTCTTGTGAGAAGGCGGTGGCAATTGGGCAAGACAAAAGAAACCCGTCGCTAGGGACAGAATAATAAACATGGCTTGGTGTGAAGCTCGATTGACACGGTTCCAAATAAAAATGAATCTTTCTCATTGACATTTATCATTGGCGTTAAGCCACCTAGTTAGTACTTCCACATATCCATCTTCATGGATACGTTACTTTATGTGTTTATTAAAGTTATAAACAATTTTGTGTATTTATTGTACATAATATAGGTCCTACATAATGTAAATATGAAGTTTTGTCGAAATTTGAAATTATTGGACTGTTTTTTTGTTATTGTTTTTATTTTGTCTCGTTTTTCAACAATGTCTTCCTTCGATCGGCGGCTCATTTGCTGACTCCTGATTGGCTTTTGCCTAACACCGGGGTTAAATCTTCAAATGTACAGGAATGAGGCCCCAGGAGGGTACGCTAGCCGTAGAAATGCTTAACCCCTAGTCTTATATCTTCAAACACATCCCAGGAGGGTACACGAGCCCTAAGGATGGTTTACCCTCAGTCTTATTTCTTAAACAACCCCCATTCTGATATCTAAAACAACACATCTCAGGAGGTTACACGAGCCCTATGGATGGTTTACACTCAGTCTTATTTCTTAAACAACACATCGCAGGAGGGTACATGAGCCCTAGGGATGGTTGACCCCCCAGTCTTATATCTTAAATAACACATCCCAAAACGGTATACGAGCCTTAGGGATGGTTGACCCCCATTCTTATATCTTTAATAACATATCCCAGAAGGGTACACTAGCCTTAGGGATGGTTGACCCCCATTCTTATATCTTTAATAACATATCCCAGAAGGGTACAAAGCCCTAGGGATGGTTGACCCCCATTCTTATATCTTTAATAACATATCCCAGAAGGGTACATAAGCCCTAGGGATGGTTGACCCCAGTCTTATATCTTAAACTTGTAACTAAACCTCCTTTTTAGCTATGTTATTCTAGAGTGCTTGGCTAGCTTACCAGTAAAAACACAAGAAATGGATGATGTCAAGCAGGAGATCGTTAGGAACAATTAACAACAATTGAAGCTTTAAAATTAACTAAATTATATTGTTAAATTACATATACATAACAATTAATATGTTGGATGAATAATCCGGTCAACTTCAAAATCAACTTCAAATCATTATCAAATCAAATCAAAATCAACTTCAAATCATTATCAAATCAAATCAAAATCAACTTCAAATCATTATCAAATCATCAAATCAAAATTAACTTCAAATCATTATCAAATCATCAAATCAAAATCAACTTTAAATCATTATCAAATCATCAAATCAAAATCAACTTCAAATCATTATCAAATCATCAAATCAAAATCAACTTTAAATCATTATCAAATCATCAAATCAAAATCAACTTCAAATCATTATCAAATCATCAAATCAAAATCAAGTAAATTAACTGTTTATCGGTTACTTATTGTCTCTCTGTTCATTCGAAAGGCCTTGATTAAATTTATGCGCGCACAATCGACACACGCAAAAGCACACGCAAAATATGATGGTTTTGTTAGTTACGGTTTGTGGTTCCTCCGGGTCCGCAAGGTGACGTCCGGGTTTAAGCTATATGGTCTATGGAGATGTAGCCGAGAAGCCGATGTGGTGTGTTGTGGATGTACCGAACACTGTACGCGTACGGACTGTATGATGGCTCTTTGACGACTGTTCTCGCTTCTCGTTCTTCCCGAGCGAGGCCTCCAACACACCCCAACAAGTGTCCTCGAAGTGGTATCTCTTGTGGCCTGTGATTGGTGGATGAAATGTATCGACAGTTACTATTGGTTGGAAGGATTCGTTTCAAGGCCAAATGTTGTTAGCTTCTGTCAAAGTCCAGAACGTACGAAGTCGCGATGGTTCTATTCGCCTGAGGGTAATGCGTCGTAGTTTTTCGAAGAGAATAGGTTTTGTTCTGTTTCTTGGAAGCAGTGATTTCACAAGTTGAATTGACTGAATGTTTCTGGAATGTTCTGTTCGGCGTAGTTGTCGAGATTTGTTGTTAAATGTTGAAGTTCGAAATACAGACCAGATCAAATACATCAGGTCCACTGACCAAGTTCTGGCTTGTACATGAGTTTATTTGTATGTTATGAAATATCCAAATTAAATACAATTAATTACCAATGAATGATTACTGATTACCAGTTAATTATAAAATTACATAATTTATAACCAAAGATAGATATAAAACATGTAGTGAGCTTCTGTTATGCTACAAACTACACGTACCACAAGGGTACACGAGCCTTAGTGATAGTTGTTTCCGAGTCTTTTTCTTAAAAAACACATTCAAGGAGGGTACACTAGCCCTAGGGATGGTTGACCCCCATTTTTATATCTTTAATAACATATCCCAGAAGGGTACACTAGCCCTAGGGATGGTTGACCCCCATTCTTATATCTTTAATAACATATCCCAGACGGGTACATAAGCCCTAGGGATGGTTGACCCCAGTCTTATATCTTAAAAAATCACATCTCAGAAGGGTACAAGAGCCTTAGGGATGGTTGACCCCCGATCTTATATCTTTAATAACACATCCCAGGAGGGTACATGAGCCCTAGGGATGGTTGACCCCCATTCTTATATCTTTCAAAACACATCCCAGGAGGGTACACTAGCCCTAGGGATGGTTGACCCCCAGTCCTATATCTTTAAAACCACATCCCAAGAGGGTACACGAGCCCTTGGGATGGTTTACTCTCAGTCTTATATTTTAAACTACACGTACCAGAAGGGTACACGAGCCTTAGTGATATTTGTTTCCGAGTCTTTTTCTTAAACAACACATTCAAGGAGGGTACACTAGCCCTAGGGATGGTTGACACCCATTCTTATATCTTTAAAAACATTTCCCAGAAGGGTACATTAGCCCTAGGGATGGTTGACCCCCAGTCTTATATCTTAAAAAACCACATCCCAGGAGGGTTCAAGAGCATTGGGACGGTTTATCCTCAGTCTTATATCTGAAACTACACGTACAAGTAGGGTACATTAGCCCAAGAGATGGTTAACCCCCAGTCTTATTTCTTAAACATACATCATAGGAGGGTACACTAGCCCTTGGGATGGTGTGCCCTCCTAGGACGTGTTATTTACGAACTAAGACTGAGGGTAAACCATCCCTAGGGCATATGTACCCTCCTGGGATGTGTTGTTAAAGAAATAAGACTGGGGGTCAACCATACCTAGGGCGCGTGTACCCTACTGGTTCGTGTTGTTTAAGAAATAAGACTGGGGGTCAACCATCCCTAGGGCTAGTGTACCCTCCTGGATTGTGTTGTTTAATGAATAAGACTGGTAGTCAACCATCCATAGGGCTCGTGAACCCTCCTGGGATGTGATATTAAAGAATTTAGACTGGGGGTCCACCATCCCTAGGGCTCGTGTACCCTACTGGTACGTGTTGTTTAATAAATAAGACTGGAGGTCAACTATCCCTTGGGCTCGTGTACCCTCCTGGGATGTGTTGTTTAAGAAAAAAGACTGGGGGTCAACCATCCCTAGGGCGCGTGTACCCTACTGGTTCGTGTTGTTTAAGAAATAAGACTGGAGGTCAACTATCCCTTGGGCTCGTGTACCCTCCTGGATTGTGTTGTTTAATGAACAAGACTGGTAGTCAACCATCCATAGGGCTCGTGAACCCTCCTGGGATGTGATATTAAAGAATTTAGACTGGGGGTCCACCATCCCTAGGGCTCGTGTACCCTAATGGTACGTGTTGTTAAATAAGACTGGAGGTCAACTATCCCTTGGGCTCGTGTACCCTCCTGGGATGTGTTGTTAAAGAAATAAGACTGGGGGTCAACCATCCCTAGGGCGCGTGTACCCTACTGGTTCGTGTTGTTTAAGAAATAAGACTGGGGGTCAACCATCCCTAGGGCTAGTGTACCCTCCTGGATTGTGTTGTTTAATGAATAAGACTGGTAGTCAACCATCCATAGGGCTCGTGAACCCTCCTGGGATGTGATATTAAAGAATTTAGACTGGGGGTCCACCATCCCTAGGGCTCGTGTACCCTACTGGTACGTGTTGTTTAATAAATAAGACTGGAGGTCAACTATCCCTTGGGCTCGTGTACCCTCCTGGGATGTGATATTAAAGAATTTAGACTGGGGGTCCACCATCCCTAGGGCTCGTGTACCCTACTGGTACGTGTTGTTTAATAAATAAGACTGGAGGTCAACTATCCCTTGGGCTCGTGTACCCTCCTGGGATGTGATATTAAAGAATTTAGCCTGGGGGTCCACCATCCTTAGGGCTTGTGTACCCTACTGGTACGTGTTGTTTAATAAATAAGACTGGAGGTCAACTATCCCTTGGGCTCGTGTACCCTCCTGGGATGTGATATTAAAGAATTTAGACTGGTGGTCCACCATCCCTAGGGCTCGTGTACCCTACTGGTACGTGTTGTTTAATAAATAAGACTGGAGGTCAACTATCCCTTGGGCTCGTGTACCCTCCTGGGATGTGATATTAAAGAATTTAGACTGGGGGTCTACCATCCCTAGGGCTCGTGTACCCTACTGGTACGTGTTGTTTAATAAATAAGACTGGAGGTCAACTATCCCTTGGGCTCGTGTACCCTCCTGGGATATGATATTAAAGAATTTAGACTGGGGGTCCACCATCCTTAGGGCTCGTGTACCCTACTGGTACGTGTTGTTTAATAAATAAGACTAGAGGTAAACTATCCCTTGGGCTCGTGTACCCTCCTGGGATGTGATATTAAAGAATTAAGACTGAGGGTCAACAATTCCTAGGGCTAGTGTACCTTCCTGGGATGTGTTATTAAAGAAATAAGATTGGGGGTCAACCATCCCTAGGGCTCGTGTACCCTCCTGGGGTGTGTTATTAAAGATATAAGACTGGGGGTTAACCATCCCTAAGACTCGTGTACCCTCCTGGCATGTGTTATTTAAGACAAAGATTGTGGCTAAACCATCCCTAGGGCTCGTGTACCCTACTGGTACGTGTTGTTTAAGAAATAAGACTTGGAGTCAACCATCCCTAGGGCTCGTGTACCCTATGGGTCATGTTGTTTAAGAAATAAGACTTGGGGTCAACCATCCCTAGGGCTCGTGTACCCTCCTGGGGTGTGTTTTTTTTAGAAAAAAAGGCTTGGGGGTAAACCATCCCTAGGGCTCATGTAACCTCCTGGGATGTGTTGTTTAAGAAATAAGACTGGGAATCAACCATCCCTAGGGCTGGTGTACCCTACTGGTACGTGTTGTTAAAGATATAAGACTGGGGGTCAACCATCCCTAGGGCTCATGTACCTTCTTGGGATGTGTCATTTAAGAAAAAGGAATGGGGGTTTTTCATCCCTAGGGCTCGTGTACTTTCTTGGGATAAGTTGTTTAAGGAATAAGACTTTGGGTCAACCATCCCTAGGGCTCATGTACCTTCCTGGGGTTTGTTATTTAGGACATAAGAATGGGGGTTAACCATCACTACGGCTCTTGTACCCTTCTGGTACGTGTTGTTTAAGAATAAAGACTGGAGGTCAACCATCCCTAGGGCTTGTGAATCCTCCTGGGATGTGTTGTTGAGTAAATAAGATTGGGGGTCAACCATCCCTAGGGCTCGTGTACTTTCTTGGGTAGTGTTGTTTAAGAAATAAGACTAGGGGTCAACCATCCCTAGGCCTCATGTACCGTCCTGGGATGTGTTGTTTAAGAAATAAGACTGGGGGTCAACTGTTCCTAGGGCTAGTGTACCCTCCTGGGATGTGTTATTAAAGAAATAAGATTGGGGGTCAACCATCCCTAGGGCTAGTGTACCCTCCTGGTATGTGTTATTTAAAGGCCCACTAAACCTTCACATTTCGTTTAAAACGTGTAATTGTAAGCCTTATCTGTAACGGTTAGTGCATGGGTCAAGTTGCCTAGTGTATTCAAACTCATGAAATCCAAGAATAAGTGTTTCGCCCCAGGCGTTGTGACGTAGATGAACTACGCGCTGCTCGCTGCATATGGAGCATCAACTGAGTTTCGAGGCCCGCGCAAATATATCTCGTCGTCTAGATCCATCTAATTCAATTGAGCACAAGTCAAACATACCACTGAATTCGTCTTACTTCGGTCTACACGATGAATGTTTAAACAACCTTCTACCATGTATGCAACCTATTTTATAAAATGTTAAATATGAAGCAATAACTACAGAATTTAGATGGAAACACAACCAATTTCAAGCAAATGTTATGAGGAGCTATCTTTAAAAATCAGGATTCCAACCAGCCTATCATGTTAACTGAAATGTTTAGATATTACAAACAGAAAACCAGCAAAACATTGATGGAAATTTAGCAAATTATCGTGTGTATATAACAACGCGTGTTGCGGCCTATTGCCTGATACGTCCGCGAATATATCCAGTGAGCTGCGTAGATCGAGATCACTCAAAGCTACTAGTCTTTACTATCGTCTATAAAAACATTGTATTGATTTCTCTTGCGTTGTGTATGTTTAGTACCAGTCAGGCCTGGAAAAAATAATAATAATTAATACAAATATATTCAAAACTACAATTAGGTCGTGTGTGTCATGGTTTGGTTGTGTGCGTGTGCGTGATTTACATATTATTCGTGTTTGCATCATTATCATTATTATTATTGTTATTATTGGTGGTATTATTACTTTTATTATTATATTATACTATTATTAATATATTGACTTTATTTTATTATTGGCATCAATGGAAATTCTGTGGCTAAAAATTGCCGGTAACTAAAATTACAAATCTTGATAACCGCAATACTAATATTAATAATATCACGTTTAAGCTTTTTTGTTGCTTCTTAATAACTGTAGTATTATTTTGTATTTTAAATTCAAAATATAGTTTGTTCAGTTATTCGAAGTAATTATATATGCGTTTTTTTATTTTTTTTTTATTGAAGTGTTGAAAGCAATAGATTGAGACATACAAATACAACTAATAAGTTTATAATTGAAACATTTTATTTTGTACAATGTACAAATGCGTCTATGTTTTCAGCCAAGCTATTAAAGCTAGACAGGCCATCGGCGGCTTTGCCCGCGCTCACCGAGTTGTACTCCGCGGCAGTGAACGGACAACACGCACTGTTATATACATAAGATAATAGGCTAAATTTTCATCAATTTCTTGCTGTTTTTCTGCTTGTAATATCTAAATATATCAGTTAACTTGATAGGCTTGTTGGAATTCTGATTTTTAACGCAAGCTCTTCATAACATTTGCTTGAAATTGGTTGTGTTTCCATCTAAATTATGTAGTTATTGCTTCATGTTTAACATTTTATTGAATAAGTTGCATACATGGTAGAAGGTTGTTTAAACATTCATCGTGTAGACCGAAGTAAGACGAATTCAGTGGTATGTTTGATTTGTGCTCAAGTGACTTTGATGGATCTTGACGACGAGATATATTTGCGCGGGCCTCGAAAATCAGACGACGCTCCATATGCAGCGAGTAGCGCGTAGTTTCATCTACGTCACAACTCGTGGGGCGAAACACTTTTTCTTGGATTTCAAGAGTTTGAATACACTAGGCAACTTGACACATGCACTAACCGTAACAGATTAGGCTGACAATTACACTGTGAGGGTTTAGTGGGCCTTTTTAGAAATTAGACTGGTGGTCAACCATCCCTAGGGCTCGTGTACCCTCCTGGGATTGGTTGTTTAAGAAATAAGGCTTTGGGTAAACCATCCCTGGGGCGCATGGTCCCTCCTGGGATGTGTTGTTTAAGAAATAAGACTGGGGCTCAACCATCCTTGGGCTCGTGTATCCTACTGGTACGTGTTGTTAAAGATATAAGACTGGGGGTTCACCATCCCTAGGGCTCATGTACCCTTCTGGGATGTGTAATTTAAGAAATAAGAATGTGGGTTAACCATCCCTAGGGCTCGTGTATCGTCCTGTGATGTGTTGTTTAAGAAATAAGACTGGGGTACAACTATTTCTAGGGCTTGGTTACCCTCCTGGGATGTGTTGTTTAAGAAATAAGACTTGGGGTCAACCATCCCTAGGGCTCCTGTACCCCCTATGGCTTATAGGGTAGGGTAAACCAGCTCTGAGGGGGTACTTGTACACTAGTGTAGGTTTACCCTGGGGTTAATCGTTCACTAGAGGTGGTTTCAGGGGGGGGGGTTATTTGTGCCCTAGAGCTGTTTTACTGGGGTGTCATCCAGCTCGGTGGTAAACGATCCCTGTTACACCGGGTTAACTTCACAGCGTGACATTTGTGGTATCTCTGGAACGTTGATCACTTATCTCGTTCTAGCTGTTATACTATTTATTCTTATCAAACACTTATAGGAAAGCGTTTTAAGTGTACGCCAATAGGTATCATAAAGATAAGTTCAAAATTATAGACCCAGTAGTTTACTTGTTATGACAATTCACGCATAGCATCGGAAAATAGGAATATTCCTTATTGTTCTCAACTTCAATTGTCGAAAAACTAATGATCGGACTTGGACGAGAGTCTATTAAAAATATGTTTAAATAATGTGGAATTATAAACAAAAAACTTTCTAGATAGAAAGTGTCCAAACGAAAATTTATAGCATGCACTTATATGCCGGGTGCAGCGGTTGGACCTCAATAGCAACGTTTGGGCCGTGAAACTATGCACCCTGCATGTTTGTGCATGCTATGAATTTTCGTTCGGGGAACTTCCTATCAAGAAAGTTTATTTCTTTATTATCTCACATTGTTGGTTCATATTGTAAAGGAAATCTCGTCAAAATACGATCATTAGTTTTTCGACAAATTTGACGTTGAAAGAACAATCAGAATTTTGCTCATTTTCTGATTCTTTGCGTGAAGTGTTATAACAAGTAAACTACTGGGTCTATGATTCTAAAAAAACCTTTATGATACTAATGGCATATATACTAAATACTTTTTCTTATAAGTTTTCTTCTTCCAAATGAATAGTATAACCGCTAGATTGAAATAAGTACCGTATTGTTTGTGCGAGAATTCGTTGACTAAGTGCTAGACCCGTCAGCTCAGTGACAAATTTGTCCGCTAGGGGCGTATCGAAGTTTTGCGATCGCGAATAGCCAGTAATCTACAAGCCATCCATTTTAGTTTTAATGTTCAGAGAGTACTTCCAAATTTTCTTTGTTAACCTAACTATCACCATTTCAATCAATCGCTGAGTGATACACTCGTCGTAAACCTTGAAAATTATGCTACATTTTCTTGGATTTATTGTTCAATGTATTTTACCAAATGTGACTTATATCTTCTTTACCTTGCTGGTTATAACCCACGTTTATATAGCAAGTGTCAGAACCTTGATAGCAAATCCTTAATCATACCTACCTATATTATTATTATGCGTGCCTGCTATATATATTATCATTGAATATTAAAGACGTTTTTCGGAAAATTGTTTTGAAGTGTACATTGATACAAATGACTTTGAAAATTAACAAATTAACTTACCCGACAAAAATTCCAACCCTTAAACATATAATAACCAATTTTATGGCAAAGCCAAGTATTGAAAAAAGTGGGCGATACTTAAAAAAGTTATAAAACAAATAATTGGGTATGTATGTATTACATCTGAGGTTTGGTAAATTATCTTTTACATGCCCAGCTGTGCATGTGCTGTATTATAAAATACTAGAGCAATGGTGAGAAGCACAAACTAACCGCAATGAACCCTGGTTACAGAAAGCTGCATCAGGGATGAACGGAAGATCGAGAGGCGAGAGTTGTTCGCCTCTCCCGGCATAACACCTAGCGGCCACAACACATGGGTGAGTAGTGGTTGTTGTTGTTCGCTTCTCCCGTCATCAAACATGGCGGCCACAACACAGGGGTGAGTAGTGTTTGTTGTGGTTCGCCTCTCCCGGCATCAAACATGGCGGCCACAACACAGGGGTGAGTAGTGGTTGTTGTTGTTCGCTTCTCCCGTCATCAAACATGGCGGCCACAACACAGGGGTGACAAAAAGGCTGTGCATTCAGGAAGTAAAATGGTCATAATGGCGGGCGTCAAAGATGTCAGCGCCCACTAACCCAGCAAACACAGTGGTTACGGGCACGGTCCGGGCACGCGCTGTTCGTGTTGGCGGAGTGCCGGCTAAAGGGCACGTAACACTGTCTCCTGCCGGGCGCGTACTGGCGAGGTACTTTTTTTTTTTTTTTTTCATTCAATACATCTACATCTGACGCCACCTAAGCCGAAGCTTATATGCGTCTATCTTTTCTTGTATTTGTGTTATCTCTTGCTGTTTTTCTTGAAGTCCGACCTTAGGAGTCCTCAAATTGGTAACCATCCTTTGTCGTTGGTATTGTCTTTGCAATGTATTAGCTTCTTGTTCTTGATATTATTCTCCTTGTATATTTATTCTTCTTCTGCTCTTCGTAGATTCTGTTTTCTCCATTTCGGATGATTTTCCTTTGACTAGGCATAAATTGTTGCTTCTAGGTTGTTTTTGTTTCAACCTAATGAGGATTCATGTACTTCTTCTGTGCTTTGCTTTCCCTCCAGTGGTCGCAGTGATCGTATTCCTTCTTCTGAGTGTTTAGCTTCTCTTCTTCTTCCAAGTTATGTCAAGTCTTCTCCACGATTCTTCCTCTCTTTTCTTCTTTTCACTGTCTGGTGGTTCTTGAGGAGAATACTTCTGCTGATCTTGATTTCCCTTCTCTGGATCGAACTGGTCATCTTCTTTTCTTTTTGAGTTAACTGGTCACTTTCCGGTTTCCTCTTCAAGTCGTAGCTTTCTGCCCCTCTGCGTCATTTCTTCTTATCGCTGTCTTCTGTTTCTAGGTGTTTTCCTGTTTCTTCTTTTATCTTGACTGTCACCTAATCTTCTTCTTCCCTGACTGCATGCCCTGGAAGATGTTGGTTTCATGTCTTCTGTGCGACGTTCTCTTAGATTCTCTTCTTTGTTTCTCTTCAACTCCTCTTCTTCTTTTCTTCTTATCGCTGTCTTCTGTTTCCTGTTTCTTGATATTTTCCTGTTTCTTCTTCAAACTTGACTGTCGCCCCCTCTTCTTCTTCTCTGACTGTATGCCCTGGTTTGTTGAGTACACTGGTCCCTTTCCGAATTCCTCTGCGAGTCGTTACGTATTTTCCTTCTACCCCTCTTCTTCTTTTCTTCTTATTGCCGTCTTCTGTTTCTTGATGTTTTCCTGTTTCTTCTTCAATCTTGACTGCCGACCCATCTTCTTCCTCCCTGACTGCGTGTTCTGGAATATATTGGTTTCATGTCTTCTGTACGTTGTTATCTTAGATTGTCTCCTTTGTTCCTCTTCAACTTCTTTCACAATTGTTGCTGTATATTCTTTGCTGATTTGGTGTTTTGGACGGTGCTTGCTAATCTTCGATACTTCTATTCTTCCTATTTTGTGTCACCAATCCTCATCTTCTTCTTGTTCTTCTGAGTACACATCTGATTGATTTCGCTGTTTCCCTCTTCTTTTTGGATTTCTCTCTTGCATATACCCTCCTACTTCGTCTCTCGCATCCAGCCTGTCTTCTTCCAGTTCTTCTTGTCGGCGATTAAACACGTCTATTGCGAACTTCTCAAGTTGTCTGTAGTGATTTTTGCAATTGAGCATCCCTCTAAAGTCTTGTAATCTCCTTGCCTCCTTAAGACGTTCTTCATTTAGATGTTCTTTCTTTATGTCCGAATACAGTTCGCAATCTTGCAGTACGTGCCAAATGTCTTCACGGTCTCCACATCTGCAATCATCATATTGTTCAAGTCCAAGTCTTCTTAGATTCGCTCGAAAAGGGCCGTGTCCTGTTAGCAGGAAGGTAAGTTGCAGACCTGGTTGGAACCATTCAATCCATGTAGCTCGTTCAATGGTTGATGGTATAAAACTGTGCGTTACTCTACCTTTCTCCGTTTGATCCCACAAGTCCTGCCATTGCTCTTCACATGTATCAGATATTCTTCTATTCTCGCATCTTATGAATATTCTTCGTTCTCTGTTTAGCAGTCTCGTTGTATTACTTGTAATGTTAACACAGGTTTCGCGATATTTTTCTTTACGAGGTATCTGAAACCTGATCTTGTAATTTCTAGATCTAGCGGTAGTTTTCCTGCGAGCACCTGTAACGCTGGAGTAGAGACAGTCCTGCAAGCTCTAGTGAGTTGTAGGAGTAATGACCTCTGTATTGACGAGATTATTTGCTGATTTCTTCTCTTGTTTTTAGATGTCATCCAGACAGAGGCGCCGTATGTTATTATGGGCACCGCTACCCTGTCGTACAGTATTCCCATAGTTCTATGGTTAAACCCCCAGTTCTTTCTTGCAAGACGTTTTGTCATGGCAAATGTATTCAAGATCTTACTTCGTAGGTATTGCAGATGTGGTAAGAACGTTAGCTTATCATCCATCATGAGTCCTAAGTATTTGTATTTATTAACGAAACCTAGTGTTGTTCCGCCGATCTTGATTAGAGGATTTCTATGTTTCGAGAAATGGCCCTTCATCACCATACATTTGGTTTTACTTGTAGATATCGACATTTTGTGAAGTTCATTCCATTTCATGGACTTCTTTAGTACCGAATTTGCTTTTTCCTCTAGTTGCCGTCTCGAGTTGCCTTTGATTATTATTACCTTGTCATCCGCGTAGCAAATGGTGACTACGTCCTCGTCGATGGTTTCCTCTTGCATGGATTCGTCAAAGACGATATTTCACGCAAGAGGGCCCAAAATTGATCCTTGTGGGCATCCTCTTTGCAAAGGTCTGGTGACTGCATTGTTTCCTGATAGTATTTTGGCATCTCTCTTCAACTCAGCTGCTCGAGATACTAACTGGGGGAAATCATTACATATACAAGCACTATTCATCGCACTGCATCGGCCTATATTTTACTTCCAACATTTTGTGCATAGTGAACCTTACCAGCATTTAAAATCATTGGAGTTGAAAACGGGTATGTTGTCTGGGAAAATACGGGTGGGCAACCATCTTCATGACAATCATTTCGAGGCACTCTTGAAAAAGACAACTGTTTGCACTGGATTTGAACCACACATGCTTGCCTATCCAACAATTGACAATGTTTGATAACGATAATCGCTTTCAATACACCACATAGGCATTTCCTAAAATCAACACATTTCGTCGTATGAGCCAACGGATGATAACATCGTAAAACACGAAATAATAGTAATAAAATACACCTTAATGACTCACCTAATATTAAATTTAAATTCTATTTATTAAAAAAAACGTTTTTAAAATTACATATTCTTATTGTGATTATGAAGTTTTCGTAGACAATTTAAAATCTTTTGTGCTTGTTATTCTTACATAAAAAACGGATAAATTTTAAAATTCGCATATAATTGTTTTAACAAAACGATGCCTATCATCCTTAAAATATTAGGTGGGTGGAACTCAATTACAGCAACGTCCTTGTCGTAAGTTCTGGATACTGAAAATAGTAACTTTCTTGCTAATAGCTGTACTCCCATCTGGGAAAGATAAATAGATGGATATGTATTTGGGCTTAAGGTCTCATTAGATGAGCGTAGCGAAGCGGAGTGAATCTCTCCATACAACTCGATCGGCGCTTTGTCTGTGTGTCTGTATGTCTGTATGTATGTGCGCTAAATTTTGTTCGTCGCGCACAGGTCAAACGGCTTAACGTATTTGGCTGAAATTTTCCGTCAACATTTGTGACTATTAAACTCGATGCTGTTAACATAACCAGCAAAATTCGTCAAGATGCCAACCTACAAAAAATTAATTACTGAAAAACAAAAATTGTTTATTTATTTAATTAAATGAAAACTTACAAACGGATTTAAATAATGTTTCACCTGTACATTAACATTTACAATACCAACACTTGACAAAAGTTTCAAATATGTTAGTTTATCCGCCATGTTATAAAAAAATATTGTTTAATTACTACGATAATGTCTTCTTTTTTACAGTGTTCCACCGATATGATTCGCATTTGAAGACTATTGCAGTTAGATGTACATATGTTACACCAAACATAGCGTACGTAATTTTACATGTTCATTTTTATTTGGAATCTCGATAGCTGTCATAGAATGGGTACAATGACGTAAGATGCCAACCTACAAAAAATTTATAACTGAATAACATGTTTTTTAATTTATTGAATTAAATAACCATTTGCACAAGGATACAAATTTTTTTTGCTTCTAAGTTCACATCAATGATACTTATACTCGACAATAATTTCAAAATTGTAGCTTTAACGGCCATGTTATAAACAAATATTGTTTATTTACGGCAGACATTTTCTTCATTTTTACAGTGTTCCACCGATATGATTCGCATTTGCGGACCATTGAAGTTAGATGCACATAATATGCTGCCGAAATGGCTTACGCAGTCAGACCTTTCTCACTATGTATTTGGAATTTTGATAGCTATCATAGAATGTCTACAATGACGTGTTATGTTTTATGACTTCACGGCAAACATGCAAAAAATAACAACAAACTTGGTCGACAATTTAAAAAGCTATTATTATAGTTTAAATTCGAGTAACTGTATGATTAAACAATATTACATTTTAGATATAGTCTGTATCTACATTATGGAACTTTCAATACACTGACAGGTTTAATAGTTTATGAATAAGAGCCTATTGAGTTGACCACGGTCGAATGAAATTATGCGGAAATCCATCAACTTGAAGGTTTTAATTTCTTTAAAGAAAACTTCTTAACGGATTTGAATAATATTTCGTGCATGGATTAGCAACATATCAAGGAATAATAAACTTAAGTAATAAGGTTGTTACTTAATCCGCCATCTTGTAAAAAAATCCTATGTTTATTATAAAGGTACTTTTGTTTTAAAAAAAGAGTAATATGTTATGCAAATGATTTATTTGATTTGATACATTGAAAAAATCGCTCATCTGTCAACGCGGAGCGTTTTCCTAGTATTTTTGCAACTTGGCTAATCGAGACGATGAGTGGGTGAAATATGAAAATGAAATCGGCGATTGTTTGGAGGAAACTGGCAAGTAGGAGTGCGGGGAGGAAAGGGGAAGGGGCGGGGAAAGGGAGTTTATCATAAAAGTATTTGTTTCTTGTAAGAGTGATATGCTATGCAAATGATTTGTTTGATTTATTAAATAAAAAAAACGCTCATCTGGCAACGCGGAGCGTTTTCCTAGTTAGATGAGCGTAGCGAAGCGGAGTGAATCTCTCCATACAACTCGATCGGCGCTTTGTCTGTGTGTGTGTGTATGTGTGTGTGTATGTATGTATGTATATGCGCCAAATTTTGTTCGTCGCGCACAGGTCAAACGGCTTGACGGATTTGGCTGAAATTTTCGGTCAACACCCGTGAATACTAAACTCGTTGCTGTTAACATAACCAGCAAAATTTGTCAAGATGCCAACCTACAAAAAATTAATTTCTGAAAAACATTATTTGTTTATTTAATGAATTAAATTAAAACTTAAACACGGATTTTAATTATAATTCACTTGTAGGTTAACATCAATAGTCTTAACACTTGACGCTAGTTCCAAAATTGTAAGTAAACCCGTCATGTCATAAAAAAATATTGTTTATTTACAACAATATTTTCTTCATTTCTACAGTGTTCCACCGATATCGTTCGCATTTGCAGATCTTTGCAGTAAGATGCACATAGTAAACACAAAAATAGCGTACGCAATCAAACCTTTCTCATTTTTTTTTGGAATCTCGATAGCTGTCATAAAAAGGCTACAATGACGTAAGATGCCAACCTACAAAAAGTGAGTGAAGAAAAAACATGTTTTTTATTAATTTAATCTAATTAAAACTTACATACGGATATAAATTATTTTTTATATGTAGGTCCACATAAGTAGTTCCAACACTTGACAGTTGTTTTAAAATTGTAGCTTCAACCGCCATGTTATAAAAAAATATTGTTCTTTACGGCTATTAATTTCTTCATTTTTACAGCGTTCCACCGATATGATTCGCATTTGCGTACCATTGAAGTAAGATGCACATAGTATGCTTCCGTTTTATGACTTTCACGGCAAAAATGTAAATGTTAACAACGAACTTGGTCGACGAATTAAAAAGCCTTTATTATGATTTAAAAGCGGGTTATTGTATGATTAATTAATATAACATTTTAGATATAGTCTGTATCTACATTATGGAACTTTCCATACACTGATAGGTTTAATAGTTTATGAATTAGAGCCTATTGAGTAGACCACGGTCGAATGAAATTATGCGGAAATCCATCAACTCGAATGTTTTTATTTATTTAAAGAAAACTTCTTTACGGATTTAAATTATATTTCGTGCATTTATTAGCAACATATCGAGAAATAGTATACACAAGTTATATGGTTGTTACTTCATCCGCAAATTTGTAAAGAAAGTCATATGTTTATTTTAAAGGTATTTTTTTTTTGGAAGATAATATGATATTTAAATGATTTATTTGATTTGATACATTGTAAAAACTCGCTCATCTGTCAACGCGGAGCGTTTTCCCAGTTAATTAATTAATATTTTATATGGAAATCGATGGTTCACCCACTTTCCAACGTTGAATCGAGTTAAGAGTTTTCACACAGACGTATTCGTAATGACAATACACGAACCAATTGTCATATTTACTAAATTATCAATTAAGCCATCATAATTAATTAATTGATGTTTATATGGAAATCGATATTTTACCCTTTTCCGAACGTCAAATTGAGCTAAAAGTTTGTACGCAGACGTATTTTTGAATGACAATACATGAATCAATGGTCATATTTACTAAATAATCAATTAAGCCATTATAATTAATTAATTTAAGTTTTATGTGGAAATCGATATTTCACCCACTTCGCAACGTCCGATCGAGCTAAAAATTTTCACACAGTCGTATTTTTCCAAATAACAATATATGAGTCAATTATCAGATTCACTTATTAATTAATTAATCCACCATAACTAATTAATTAAACAATAAGTTTCATATGGGAAATAAGTCACAGCTAGTGAGGATAGGCCAACCACATGCAGGCATCGGAATTACCGCTGGTTGTTCGGGACTCAAATATCCGTGACGAAAGCATCGGATATGTTTCTATGAAGCAAGAATGTCATTGTTGGCCGATCGCTGGATCGTGCATGAACGGAACCGTCCGAAATTCAAGTTTGCAATGCGAGCACGCTAGTTTGCGAGTGAAGTTAACAAGTACAAGTACACAAGTGTGCAGTCTTCTAAATTCGGACACGTCCAGTGACCATATATTTGATTGCAAGATTCTTTAAGACTAAAAAGTATAAAATAATATTACATGAACAAATTAATTTTTTTTAAAACAACGCTTATATTTAAAAGAACTAAAAAGTAAAAAATAAATTTTCGCCCAACAAATGTTTGCCTCACTCGGAAAATAAAAGTGTTGGGCGCTTTCGGTATTGACATAGATTGCAGTATTCTTCTGTTTATGCAGAGAAAGCGCCCAACGCTTTTATTTTCCGAGTGAGGCAAACATTTGTTGGGTGAAAATTTATTTTTTACTTTTTAGTGCATTTAAATATGGGCGTTGTTTTTTTTAAAAAATATTTTTTTTATGTAATATTATTTATTATACAAGAACACATTGCTTTGCATAGACAGACTAATATAGATGTTTCACTCCTTCTGGGAATAATCGTACGTCAAACAGAAAGGTGCATTAATACGTGATGTGGTGGCTAAGTTAACAAATAGCTATATTATTTAAGAAGAAATTTGAAATGTTTGGGCAACCAGACGATTTTTTATGATAAGTATATGATATCTACCCGACTTTTCTGGTCTATTAGGAAAGCATGATTATCACTAATATCCATTGTTCATAATCTGTTTGCACTCATTGGACAGTCATATCATGATGTAATTATCAGCAATTGCTTCTTGCTTGGTAATACTGGTCGTAGCATTGTCTATAGCCTTATTCCCACTCTCAAGGGCGTTTGAGAGTGACATCACTTTTCAATGTGGCGGCCGTGCTGGGTTATCTTCTCAGCGTGACATTGGCGATATCGCTGGAACGTTGATCACTAATCTCGTTCTAGCTGTTATACTATTCATTCTGACAGAACACTTATAGGAAAGCGTATTTAGTGTATATACCAATAGGTATCATAAAGGTTATTTCAAAATTATACACGCAGTAGTTAATCGGGAAATTGGAATATTCCTTATTGTTCTCAACTTCAATTGTCAAAAAACTATGGATCGGACTTGGACGAGAGTTTATTAAAAATATGTATCAATAATGTGAAATTATAAACAAAAAACTTTCTAGATGGAAACTGCCCAAACGAAAATTCAAAGCATGCACTAATATGCTGGGTGCAGCGGTTGGACCTCAATAGCAATGGTTGGGGCCGTGAAACAATGCACCCTACATGTAAGAACATGCTATGAATTTTCGTTTGGGGAACTTCCTATCAAAAATAGTTTATTTCTTTATTATCTCACATTGTTGGTCCATATTGTTAAGGAAATGTCGTCAAAATCCGATCATTAGTTTTTCGACAATTGAGGTTGAAAGAACAATCAGAATGTTGCTCATTTCCCGATTCTTTGCGTGAATTGTTATAACAAGTAAACTACTAACTTGGTCTATAATTTTTGAAATAACCTTTATGATGACTATTGGCATATACATTTAATACGCTTTCCTATAAGTTTTTCCTTCAAAATGAATAGTATAACAGCTAGAACGAGATTAGTACCGGGTGGTTTGTGTGCGAGAATCCGCAGACAGTTAGAGCGCCAGACCCGTTAGCTCAGGGTAAATTTTTTTCGCTAGGGTCGTATCGAAGTTTTGCGTACGCGAATAGTCAGTAATCTACAAGCCATCAAATTTTGGTTAGAATTTTCAGAGAGTACATTTTTATTTTGTTTGTTCACCTTATTATCAGCGTTCCAATCATTTGCTGAGAGATACACTCGTCATAAACTTTGAAAATTCTGTTAAATTTTCTTAGATATATTGTTCAATGTGTTTTAACAAATGTGACTTATGTCTTATATACCTTGCTGGTTATAACCCACGATTATATAGCAAGAGTCTGAACCTTTATAGTTAATCGTTTTCATAACAAACTTTACTATTATTATGCCTGCCTGCTATCTATATCATCAGTGAATGTTAGAGACATTTATCGGAAAATGCGTTTTGAAGTGTGCAATTATACAAATGACTTTAAAAATTAACAAAGAAACTTACCCGACAAAAATTCCAACCCTTAAACATATAATAACCAATTTTATGGCTAAGCCAATTATTGAAAAGAGTGGGCTAGACTAAAACAAGTTATAAAACAAATTGGGTATATAAGTTTTACATCTAAGGTATACCATGCCCAGCTGTGCATGTGCTGTATTATAAAATATTAGAGCAATGGTGAGTAGCAGACACTAACTGCAATGCACCCTGGTTACAGACAGCAGCCGCAGGGATGGACGGAAGATCGAGAGGCGAGAGTTGTTCGCCCCTCCCGGCATCAAACATGGCGGCCACAACGCATGGGTCATTAAACATGGCGGCCACAACACATGGGTGAGCAGTGGTTGTTGTTGTTTACCCCTCTCGGCATCAAACATGGCGGCGACAAAACAACGCTAATATAACATGTTGTCTACAAAACAAAGATCATTAAACATTGCGGCTTCAAAACAAAGATCATTGAACATTGCGACTACAAAACAAAGATTATTGAACATTGCGACTACAAAACAAAGATTATTGAACATTGCGACTACAAAACAAAGATTATTGAACATTGCGACTACAAAACAAAGATTATTTAAGATTGCGGCTACACAACAAAGATCATTTAACATGGTGGCCACAAAACAACGATCATTAAACTTTGCAGTAAAAAACAACGATCATTGACATGGCGGTCACAAAACAAAGATCGTTAAACATGGAGGCAACAAAACAACGAGCATTAAACATGGCGGCTACAAAAAAATATCATTAAACATGGCAGCTACAAAACAACGATCATTAAACATAACAGCCACAAAACAACGATCATTAAACATGGAGGCCACAAAACAACGATCATTTAACATAGCACCTACAAAAAAACGTTCATTTAACATGGAGGCCGCAAAATAACGACCATTTAACATGGCACCTACACAAAAACGATCATTTAACATGGAGGCCGCAAAATAACGACCATTTAACATGGCAGCAAAAAACAACGATCATTTACATGGTGGCCACAAAAGAAAGATCATTAAACATGGCAGCCGAAAAACGAAGATCATCAAACAGGGCGGCCTCATCACAAAAGTCATTAAACATGGCGGCAACATATCAGGACTGAGTTGTGGTTGTTGTTGCTCGTATCGCTTTTTTTACGACCTCACCCAGATTTAAAATCGCTTGATTTACGCTTTTTTCTAAGTAATATTTTTTGTCTTATTTTTTGCATATTTCCACATTAGAAATCATGACATTGTCAAGTGGAAGAATACCTCATCAAAAATGAATATCTTGGCCAATACTATAATTAATTTATGAAGCAGTACTTATATGACACCCAAAACGGGGATTAAAAATTTCCAAATGTTGGCATAAGAGGTTTTTGGGAAAACAGCAAAATAATTACACATTATTTTTTTATTTACTGGTTGGCTTTTTATCTAATCTACGATATAATCTCAATGTAAGGCATTATATTTTCACCATCTTTTAACTTCAAACCACCATTGAATTGCAACCATTCTTGAACACAAAGACTTCTGGAATACAATTAGTAATTTCTAGCAGTTTGAAGGGTTACATTAAAGCACAGGATTATTAAACCATGGAGTTGTATCTTAGGTACTATTATAAATCCATGGTTAAACGTCAGCAAAAACCGTGCATGATTCTATCGCGGATTGACTCGACGAGAAGGCTGTGCATTAAGAAAGTAGACAGGTTATAATGGCGGACGTCAAAGATGTCAGCACCCACTAAACTGCACATCAAAGTGTCTGTTCATAATTTGTGGTTTCATTTTCTAGCGTCGCGGCCTCAACCCAGATCACCTACGATAAAACAAGAGACCGCGCAGATGAATCAGGCAACAAGTTTGAAATAACATTCCTCGCTTTACTATTCTTGCGTCTTAAGAACAGCAAGATCGTCTCCGAGTTCCACCTGGCGTCAAATGTGGACAAGGTTGGGGCCTGGGACGACGTGTTTGTTAAGTATAAGACTGAGGACAATCCCCAGGTATGGCAGACGTGCTTTATACAGTTGAATCACTTGGATTCTGCCAGGCTTGGTATTAATCATCTAAAGGGTAAACATGACTTCTCACTAAGGAAATACTTAAAATCATACGTTGAAATAAAGGAGCTAATAAAAACCGCTTCCAGCCAATCCTTATTCGAAGGCTGTACAATACAAAACAGTACATTTTGTTTGTACACAAACGCGAAAACGCATAATGATTTGTCCAAAAGAGTTGAGGAGCGCAAGTCACCTTTCGACAGTAGCAAAATAGACACCTTGTTCGAGTCAAACCTAAAAACAGGGTTAATATTTAGTTTCAATTACAAAGAATATTGCGACGAAGATATCTTTGAACATCTAACGAGTGAGCACGATGACGTTGAGGACGTCAAAGATTTTATGGATGCCTGCATATTGTTAAATAGGCAAGCCTCCTTGGAGCAAATGACAGAACTTATCAAAAGTGAACTGTTGATGTGTTATCCAACGCTTAACCCAGATAACCAATTATGTCACAGTTACATAGACTTAATCAGTGAATGGTGGGGTAAGAGTGAGAAGAGTTTAACTAAAGACAGCGACCTATTGGATCAAATATTGAATGATTTCCGAATAACCTCACTCGCAACGCAAGATGTAAAACGATTCTATATAAACAGCGTACAATTTCAGGATGAACATCTTTACGATATGAAAACTATTGATAAGTATGGCCTCGTGCATATTTGTCCCTCGCCATCGTGCATAAAACTATGTTGCACAAAACTCGTGCATTCGTTTCAGAAAGTAAATGACCATGAAACAAACGTTCTTGATTTGGATTCTTTATTGAAAGAACCCGATGACTGGATGTCGAAATGGAGTCGAAATAGGAACAAGAGGCTGGTGATCGTCAGTGACTCCAGTGATGAGCATCAAGCAATGTGCACAACTTTAAGTCAACTTTTCGAGAACGACTGTAAACAAAAAATTATCATTGTGTCTGCTTCAAATGATGCATTTACAGCAAATCTAAAGAAATGTATGCCTAAATCTGTTGAGTGTTGTAAGATTCAAGACACGATTACAATATCACACCTGGACACCGAATGTCAAGGACAGTTGGAGAACACGGACGTTTTATTCCAAGATAAATTAGTAAAAATGAGGGACCTGCTGGAAAAGGGTACTGATTTAGTTTCTGATGTTTTCAATGACGATTTAGTTAAGAAATGCTTCTCCACTGGACCCGTGTTGCTTGGACCTCCACTCGAAGAGCCAATTTCTTACTACATTCCTCGAACTCTTGAGAGGCGAACGCGGATAAACAAAGACATTCTTAAAGAAACGAACTCAGATAAGTACTTCGTACGTAACATAACGGAGGAGGAATTGCAGAAATTAGTTCCAGCAGAGGCAAAGGTCGCTAATTTTACAGACTTCAGTAGGGACTCTTCTTGTCGCTACTTCGTGGTAGGATCGGATTGTACCAACGAGGATATCAGGAATGCGGTTAAACATAGAGGGAACTTGCATGAGCTGACGATGTGTTCCGATGGAAATCTCGAGTGGTTGTACACTAAAGGCAGTGTCGATATTATCAACGAATTCATAAAAGAAGAAAATCCGACCCTGTACAATCCCAGCACCGCACTCGACCTGGAGGGTAGAGTGATTGTCATCTGTGCCGAGGCCGGAATGGGGAAGAGTACATTCGTCACTCACCTCGCTTGGGAGACCAAGACGGCCCATCCTTTGCACTGGGTCATCCGAGTCGACCTGAACGATCACATCGACAAGCTGGACAAGTTTAGTGATGATGACGACGCTGTAAAGTTTTTGTCTTTGGCTGTTAACATCAGCGAGACTGAAATGGAGGGTTGTTTGTTTCGATTCATGATGGGGAAGGGAAAGTGCGTTGTGCTTCTCGACGGGATGGACGAGGTAGCGCCGGATTACACAGAAAGAGCAATGTCCTTAGTCACTAGCTCGCTAAAAACTACAACAAGCAAAATTTACATAACATCACGTTACGCGCTTAAACGACGCCTGGAAACACACTTACAAACGCTCACTTACACTATAAACAATTTCAGTGTACAAGATCAAATAATATTCTTTAAGGAATTTTTGAACAAAGATATATCAACCTCAACAACAAACTATCAACTGGGAGAACATCAACTGGAAGAAATAAAAAAACTCATAAATTTAATAGCGCGTTATTTAGATGACGTTGGCAAAGAATTCATTGGAACTCCACTTTTGACAATGATGGCAGCTGATATATACTCGGATTACTTGAAAGAACAAAAAACAACGGCTAAAATTCCTGACAAACTCAACATTGTCACAATGTTTGAACAGGTTGTGTCCAAGAAATTTAAAATCTATGAAGATAAAATAGGTTTTAGCAAACTACAACCTAAAAGTATAACCTATGTAGAAAATATTATTTTTAAAAGCTTTTCCAAAAACCATATGCGGGCTTCCATCATGCTTCTGTTTAACGATTTCGAGTTACACAACAGTCTAAAAATAAAAGCGGAACGAGTGAAGATACTGGATGACATTAGCAAGTATGTATACAAGGCCGGTATTATGACAAACATTGTTAAAGGTAAACCAATCTTCTTACACAGAGCCTTCGCGGAATATTTCGCAGCACTATGGTTATCTCAGAATTACGCAGAGAACCAAGTTTTCCTTCGAAAAAACTTGTTTAATGATGAATTCAAATTGATTCGCCGACTATTGGATTTGATGCTTGCAAGGACTTCCGATCTGCTCACGGCTGTGGTCAACCAGGATCTAGAGACGGTGACGTCATTGTTGTCTGCAGGGAAGGAAGACGTCAACGTCACAGACCTGGGCGGTCGCACCGCATTGCACCTGGCAGCGGCTGTCGACAACGTTAGGGTACGCACGGACATTCCGAGCATAGTTGAGGTTCTATTGGAGCACGGGGCGACATTTTACCAGGACGACAAAGTATTGGGCTTGAGTGCGCTGGAGTACGCTAGCCACAGTGAGTCTTGGGAAGCCTTCGAACTCTTACATGCGCAACTGGCAATTGAACGTGACGACAATGATGTCGACGTAATGAATTCGACAAGAAATGATTTGTTATGTTTTCTCGGAGACGATACTATATTGCCTTCATCACGTACCTGTTTGCACTACGCATATCAACTTGGCACGGAAAAGGACGCCGAACGTCCAGTAAAAAATATAGAAGCATTCATTTCCGGAATCAACTCGCAATCTCCCCCATCGCACGAGATATTGACTTCTCGTCAACCCGGGGTTTCAACTCTTGAGCGCGTTAGAGAAACGGTTCCTAAATACATCAACGCACGCCACTTTGATGGTTATTCTGCACTACACCTCGCTTTTATGATGACTAAAAACACCAAACAAGCCATAACGTTTCTCGTATCCAAAGGTGGAGACCTACAGGCTCGTGCAAACAAGAATCGAACACCCCTTCATACACTGAGTATGAAAAACCATGCCAGTTTGGATGCCATTAACTCTGATTATAAGTCTGAAAGGCAAACCTTTATCTGACTACACTAACACCCAAGACTCCAGTGGTTTATCGGCCTTACAATATGCTTGTGAAAACGGTAACACTGAGGTCATGAAACTCCTCATATCTAAGGGCGGGGACATTCAGGCTCGTAGAAAGAACGATCAAACACCGCTTCATACACTGTGTGATAGTTAACATGCCAGTGTAGATGCCGTTAAGGCTCTGATTGTAAGGCTGGAGGGCAAACCTTTATCTGACTACATTAACACCCAAGACTCCTATGGTTGGTCAGCCTTTCATTATACTTGTTTGCACGGTAACACTGAGGTCATAAAACTCCTCATATCTAAGGGCGGGGACATTCAGGCTCGTAGAAAGAACGATCAAACACCGCTTCATACACTGTGTGATAGTAAACATGCCAGTGTAGATGCCGTTAAGGCTCTCATTGTAAGTCTGGAGGGCAAACCTTTATCGGACTACATACACTCTAAAGACTGTAATGGTTGGTCGGCCTTACAATATTGTTGTGAAGACAGTGCAACTAATATCAAAAAACTCCTCATAACTAAGGGCGGGTACATACAGGCTCGTACAACCCAACATCAAACACCACTCCATACACTGTGTGATAGTAAACATGCCAGTGTAGATGCCGTTAAGGCTTTGATTTTAAGGCTGGAGGGCAAACCTTTATCAGACTTCATCAACACCCAAGACTTTGATGGTTGGTCGGCTTTACATAATGCTTGTTATAACGGTAACACTGAGGTCATGAAACTCCTCATATCTAAGGGCGGGGACATTCACGCTCGTAGAAAGAACGATCAAACACCGTTTCATACACTGTGTGATAGTAAACAGGCCAGTGTAGATGCCGTTAGGGCTCTGATTGTAAGGCTGGAGGGCAAACCTTTATCGGACTACATAAACTCTAAAGAAACTTATGGTTGGTCGGCCTTACATTTTTCTTGTGTAGACAGTGCAACTAAGATCATAAAACTCCTCATAACTAAGGGCGGGGACATACAGGCTCGAAAAAGTAATATGAAACACCGCTCCATACACTGTGTGATAGTAAACATGCCAGTGTGGATACCGTTAGATCTCTAATTGTAAGGCTGGAGGGCAAACCTTTATCCAACTACATTAAAACCCAAGACTACGATAGTCGGTCGGCCTTTAATTATGCCTTTGATAACGGTAACACTGAAGTCATGAAATTTCTCATATCTAAGGGCGGGGACATTCAGGCTCGTACAAAGAACGATGAAACACTGCTCCATACACTGTGTGATAGTGAACATGCCAGTGTGGATACCGTTAAGGATCTAAATGTAAGACTAGAGGGCAAACCTTTATCTGATTACATTAACACCCAAGACTCCGATGGTTGGTCGGCCTTACATTATACTTGTTATAACGGTAACACTGAGGTCATAAAACTCCTCATATCTAAGGGCGGGGACATTCAGGCTCGTACAAAGAACGATCAAACACAGCTTCATAAACTGTGTTGTAATCAACATGCCAGTGTAGATGCCGTTAAGGCTCTGATTGTAAGTCTGGAGGGCAAACCTTTATCTGACAACATTAACACCAAAAACTCCGATGAATGGCCGGCCTTACATTATGCTTGTAAAAACGGCAACACTGAGGTCATAAAACTTCTGATATCTTAAGGCGGGGACATTCAGGCTCGTAGAGAGAACGATCAAACACCGCTTCATACACTGTGTTATAGTGACCATGTTAGTGTAGATGCCGTTAAGGCTCTGATTGTTAGGCTGGAGGGCAAACTTTTATCGGACTTCATAAACACTAAAGACACATATGGTTGGTCGGCCTTACATTATTCTTGTAAAGACAGTGCAACTAAGATCATAAAACTTTTCATAACTAAGGGCGGGGACATACAGGCTCGTACAAACCACCATCAAATACCGCTCCATACACGGTACAAACGGTAAACATGCCAAAGTGGATGCCGTTAAGGCTCTGATTGTAAAGCTGGAGGGCAAACCTTTATCTGACTACATAAACACCAAAGACACTGATGGTTGGTCGGCCTTTCATTATAATTGTTATAACGGTAACACTGAGGTCATGAATCCCCTCATAACTAAGGGCGGGGACATACAGGTTCGTACAAAGGACGATCAAACACCGCTTTATTTCCTGTGTGAGAGTGAACATGCAAGTGCGAATGCCGTTAAGGCTCTCACTGTAAGACTAGAAGGCAAACCTTTATCTGACTACATTAACACCCAAGACTCCAGTGGTTGTTCTGCTTTAGATTATGCGTGTCAACAGGATAACACTGAGATCATGCAACTCCTCAAATCTTACGGCGGTTAAATTCAAGTTGTACCAACTACGATATAACACTGCTTTATTTTTGGATTAAGAAAATTAAATGAGTCATTCATTTACAAAAGTCGCCTTTTCCAGTTTACTCCACGACAAATAAAAAAAACTGAATACATTTTTTTTTTTTTGAAAATATAAAATAATTACATGCATACTTACAGAAATGTGTAACGTATTTAAGCCCAACTTTAAAATCTCAATTTAAGAATACACTAGTGAAACTATCGACTGTAACAGGCAAGTTTAGAAACTACAACTTTAAAAATGGGATTACTTATTTCAATGGTTTTTGTTATTATTGACTGAAATATTTATTTTGTTCGCTATAATTAATAACATTGTTTTTTATTATTTATAATTATACGTTTGAAAAAGCATTATAAATTAACGCAATCGTTTTCATTGTTTAAACCGATTCATAGTTCACATCGTTAAAAGTTATGTATTTCATTATGAAACCATATTTATAACATCGAAGTTAAGACCAGCAATCTTTGTTAGAAGTAGAGTTCAAGATCTATTGGAATAAGGCGTTCGTGCACTTTTAGCTCAGGTGACGCTAATATGTCCACGGGATTGGCTAATGATGGGAAAAGCTAGTTTTGAAAAGGACTGTTGTTTGGAAAAGACCAATTCTGTAACAGATAACGAAATTTATTACCCATTTAACATAGAAAAAAATGTATTTTGAATATAATATTATTTACTGTATTCTGATTCTTCTAAGCAACACGGTATTAATAGTGATTCTTGCTCAAGTTTTAATTTGTGGAAAGGGCGCCTTTTGAAAGTAGACGACTCTTTTTCCATTGAGTGGAGTTCAACAACGTTACATTAAACAAGTTTGTAATAAACCACGGACAAAACTATGTTTTACTGTACAAAGAACATAACCATATAACCTTTAGTGATAGGCGGATGTACACATACACGAGTTTTCCTTATATAATGGTCAATAACATTACTAATCATTAGTTGACTCGGGCCGAGAAAGCCTACGTGAGTTTTAAACAACACTTATCTCCTAAATTATATTTATTATAATTTGCCCGCAAGAGAGTACACTTAAAACTATACCTACATAGATGTACATAAATGCTTCTCGAAAACACTAGGATAACGTAACTCAACATGACCATAATGCAAGGCACTCAAAAACAGAAGAAAATACACATTTATATCACACACACATACTCACTTATCTCGAGACATGTTAACTTTATGGGAAGAAGAATATAACATAATGCTCTCGGCTTAAATAATGAAAAACATATTAACTATATGGGAAGAAAAATATAACATAATGCTCTCTGCTTAAATAATGAAAAACATATTAACTATATGGGAAAAAGAATATAACATAATGCTCTCTGCTTGAATAATGAAAAACATATTAACTATATGGGAAGAAGAATATAACATAATGCTCTCGGCTTAAATAATGAAAAACATATTAAGTATATGGGAAGAAGAATGTAACACAATGCTCTCGGCTTAAATAATGAAAAACATATTAACTATATGGGAAGAAGAATATAACATAATGCTCTCTGCTTAAATAATGAAAAACATATTAACTATATGAGAAGAAGAATATAACATAATGCTCTCTGCTTGAATAATGAAAAACATATTAACTACATGGAAAGAAGAATATAACATAATGCTCTCTGCTTGAATAATGAAAAACATATTAACTTTATGGGAATAAGAATATAACATAATGCTCTCGGCTAAAATAATGAAAAACATATTAACTACATGGGAAGAAGAATATAACATAATGCTCTCTGCTTGAATAATGAAAAACATATTAACTACATGGGAAGAAGAATATAACATAATGCTCTCTGCTTGAATAATGAAAAACACATTAACTATATGGGAAGAAGAATATAACATAATGCTCTCGGCTAAAATAATGAAAAACTATTTAACTATACGGGAAGAAGAATATAACATAAAGCTCTCGGCTAAAATAATGAAAAACATATTACTATAAGGGATGAAGAATATAAAAATGCTCTCGGCTAAAATAATAAACATTGATAAACCAGAAACTGCTCATCGAGAGGCAAGAACAAGGCGGTTCCTCATAGAAACCCTTTATTATACTCTAGACTCGTTCTTTATACCAAGTCAATACATTTTTATACACTTAACTCACTTCACATTCTGTGCTGATCGTATGATATCCTGTTTTGCAGATAACTCGTAAAGGGATAGTCAAGTGCAAAACGAAAAAATCACCAATGACTCATAAGTACATGAAACTCAGTTATAAGTAAAATAAAATTGATAAAGGTTGCTTCAATGCAGGAAGAAAATATTGAACATTTAGCTGCTTTACTAGATTCACTATACAGTTCTGCTTCATTTTTCTTCTAAAGCGTAGTACAGCTGTATCTGTTCTGAGCTCGCTAGCGCCATCCCGAAAGACAGAGCACTCATTGTGTTATACCAGTCCAGCCACAACTCAAATAAACACTCGGCGACCGTGGACAGTGCTGCTCAAAACAGGTTGCAATTTTTCTATTCAATAAAAAAAAAAATATTAATTGCAATGCATTTTGTAGAAGTACAAGTTCGTACTAAGAAGCGTTTTATCTGTAGAGAAACGATTAACATTGAGACCTTGTTCATACCCTTTTTTTTGCCCAATTTTAGAGGTGGTTTTACTATCTCGAGGCAACATTTTGTTTGTATGGGAATGACCATGAGAAAAGTTGCTTGGTGCTACAATTGGTAGCACCAAGCCAAAAAACGCGTTTTCTTTGATTTTTAAACCGCCTGCTTTAAAAAGTATGGTATCTTTTAGTCATGTTTCCCATACTTGAGTGTCGATATATAAAAATGTTTTTTTTAGTTTTTCACTTCACCATCCCTTTCAACCTACCCTCAATTATCACAATCTATACAGGTACTGTACATAACCATTTATTTAAGCCTTGTTGTGTGTACAATTGTGTAAGCTAAACTATGTTTGTTATCATTTTGTCAATACTTCTATGTATATCTTATTAAATACTTATAAATATAATATAAATATATATTTGTTGAAGACACCCTCTTGTGGGTGAATTTATTAAGAAACACATGGATACCTGGGTTCGATGGCTGCTGTCAATTGCACCTCTTGCTGTTAAATGTTAATCGCTGTAGAATAGCTGTTTAATCACTTGTTTTATACTTGTACGTTGTTAATCTTTCTAGTGTATTTTTTGTGTGTGCACAATTGTGTAAGCCTTACTATGTTTTTGGTATTATTATTTTGTTTATAGTTCTATGTATATCTTATGATATACTTATAAATATTTAAATGGGTATTTTCTCAAGAGACCCTCTTGTGGAAATTTGTTGAGAAATACAGAGAGACCTTTGTTCGATTGCAAGTCGGGGTTGGTTTTTTAATGTCT
>CAMDTW010000297.1:46021-104699 GCA_945910005.1 Isoperla grammatica | reverse complement strand
AGGGTGTAACTTCTATAGAAGTTATCGAAATGTGACGAAATGGACAAATTGTGCTTATTGGAGCCTGAAACGCTCTAAAACAACGATTTGTCAACTTTGGTTGAAACCCTTAGGAATCCCGGCCGTATGCAAGATTCCTCTTAAAACTGGAAGTTTGTGGTAAATAGACTGAAATCAGCCAATTTCTATTTTTTATGCATATTTTAACTAAAAACGACGAAAAAACTCAATTTATGCATTTTCATTATACTCTTGAAGAATGCAGCCTATAATTCTTATTTTTCCACGGAGGGTTTACCTTCTATAGAAGTTATCGAAATGTGACGAAATGGACAAATTGTGCTTATTGGAGCCTGAAACGCTCTAAAACAACGATTTGTCAACTTTGGTTGAAACCCTTAGGAATCCCGGCCGTATGCAAGATTCCTCTTTAAACTGGAAGTTTGTGGTAGATAGACTGAAATCAGCCAATTTCTATTTTGTATGCTTATTTTAACCAAAATGACGAAAAAACTCAATTTTTGCATTTTCATTATACTCTTGAAGAATGCAACCTATAATTCTTATTTTACGACGGAGGGTGTAACTTCTATAGAAGTTATCGAAATGTGACGAAATGGACAAATTGTGCTTATTGGAGCCTGAAACGCTCAAAAACAACGATTTGTGCAATTTGGTTGAAACCCTTAGGAATCCCAGCCGTATGCAAGATTCCTCTTAAAACTGGAAGTTTGTGGTAGATAGACTAAAATCAGCCAATTTCTATATTTTATGCAAATTTTAACCAAAAACGACGAAAAAACTCAATTTATGCATTTTCATTATACTCTTGAAGAATGCAGCCTATTATTCTTATTTTTCAACGGAGGGTGTAACTTCTATAGAAGTTATCGAAATGTGACGAAATAGACAATTTGTGCTTATTGGAGCCTGAAACGCTCTAAAACAACGATTTGTCAACTTTGGTTGAAACCCTTAGGAATCCCGGCCGTATGCAAGATTCCTCTTAAAACTGGAAGTTTGTGGTAGATAGACTAAAATCAGCCAATTTCTATATTTTATGCATATTTTAACCAAAAACGACCAAAAAACTCAATTTATGCATTTTCATAATACTCTTTCAGAATGCACACTAACATTATTATTTTTCAACGGTTGGTGTAACTTCTAAAGTAGTTATCGAAATGTGACGAAATGGACAAATTGTGCTTATTGGAGCCTGAAACGCTCTAAAACAACGATTTGTCAACTTTGGTTGAAACCCTTAGGAATCCCAGCCGTATGCAAGATTCCTCTTAAAACTGGAAGTTTGTGGTAGATAGACTGAAATCAGCCAATTTCTATATTTTATGCATATTTTAACCAAAAACGACGAAAAAACTCAATTTATGCATTTTCATTATACTCTTGAAGAATGCAGCCTATAATTCTTATTTTTCAACGGAGGGTTTACCTTCTATAGAAGTTATCGAAATGTGACGAAATGGACAAATTGTGCTTATTGGAGCCTGAAACGCTCTAAAACAACGATTTGTCAACTTTGGTTGAAACCCTTACGAATCCCGGCCGTATGCAAGATTCCTCTTAAAACTGGAAGTTTGTGGTAGATAGACTAAAATCAGCCAATTTCTATTTTTTATGCATATTTTAACCAAAAACGACGAAAAAACTCAATTTATGCATTTTCATTATACTCTTGAAGAATGCAACCTATAATTCTTATTTTTCGACGGAGGGTGTTACTTCTATAGAAGTTATCGAAATGTGACATAATGGACAAATTGTGCTTATTGGAGCGTGAAACGCTCTAAAACAACGATTTGTCAACTTTGGTTGAAACCATTAGGAATCCCGGCCGTATGCAAGATTCCTCTTAAAACTGGAAGTTTGTGGTAGATAGACTGAAATCAGCCAATTTCTATTTTTTAGGCATATTTCAACCAAAAACGACGAAAAAACTCAAGTAATGCATTTTTATTATACTCTTGAAGAATGCAACCTATAATTCTTATATTTCGACGGAGGGTGTAACTTCTATAGAAGTTATCGAAATGTGACGAAATGGACAAATTGTGCTTATTGGAGCCTGAAACGCTCTAAAACAACGATTTGTGCAATTTGGTTGAAACCCTTAGGAATCCCAGCCGTATGCAAGATTCCTCTTAAAACTGGAAGTTTGTGGAAGATAGACTAAAATCAGCCAATTTCTATATTTTATGCATATTTTAACCAAAAACGACGAAAAAACTCAATTTATGCATTTTCATTATACTCTTGAAGAATGCAGTATATAATTCTTATTTTTCAACGGAGGGTGTAACTTCTATAGAAGTTATCGAAATGTGACGAAATGGACAAATTGTGCTTATTGGAGCCTGAAACGCTCTAAAACAACGATTTGTCAACTTTGGTTGAAACCCTTAGGAATCCCGGCCGTATGCAAGATTCCTCTTAAAACTGGAAGTTTGTGGTAGATAGACTGAAATCAGCCAATTTCTATTTTTTATGCATATTTTAACCAAAAACGACGAAAAAACTCAATTTATGCATTTTCATTATACTCTTGAAGAATGCAACCTATAATTCTTATTTTTCGACGGAGGGTGTAACTTCTATAGAAATTATCGAAATGTGACGAAATGGACAAATTGTGCTTATTGGAGCCTGAAACGCTCTAAAACAACGATTTGTCAACTTTGGTTGAAACCCTTAGGAATCCCGGCCGTATGCAAGATTCCTCTTATAACTGGAAGTTTGTGGTAGATAGACTGAAATCAGCCAATTTTATATTTTGTATGCATATTTTAACCAAAAACGACGAAAAAACTCAATTTATGCATTTTCATTATACTCTTGAAGAATGCAACCTATAATTCTAATTTTTCGACGGAGGGTGTAACTTCTATAGAAGTTATCGAAATGTGACGAAATGGACAAATTGTGCTTATTGGAGCCTGAAACGCTCTAAAACAACGATTTGTGCAATTTGGTTGAAACCCTTAGGAATCCCAGCCGTATGCAAGATTCCTCTTAAAACTGGAAGTTTGTGGTAGATAGACTAAAATCAGCCAATTTCTATATTTTATGCAAATTTTAACCAAAAACGACGAAAAAACTCAATTTATGCATTTTCATTATACTCTTGAAGAATGCAGCCTATTATTCTTATTTTTCAACGGAGGGTGTAACTTCTATAGAAGTTATCGAAATGTGACGAAATAGACAATTTGTGCTTATTGGAGCCTGAAACGCTCTAAAACAACGATTTGTCAACTTTGGTTGAAACCCTTAGGAATCCCGGCCGTATGCAAGATTCCTCTTAAAACTGGAAGTTTGTGGTAGATAGACTAAAATCAGCCAATTTCTATATTTTATGCATATTTTAACCAAAAACGACCAAAAAACTCAATTTATGCATTTTCATAATACTCTTTCAGAATGCACACTAACATTATTATTTTTCAACGGTTGGTGTAACTTCTAAAGTAGTTATCGAAATGTGACGAAATGGACAAATTGTGCTTATTGGAGCCTGAAACGCTCTAAAACAACGATTTGTCAACTTTGGTTGAAACCCTTAGGAATCCCAGCCGTATGCAAGATTCCTCTTAAAACTGGAAGTTTGTGGTAGATAGACTGAAATCAGCCAATTTCTATATTTTATGCATATTTTAACCAAAACGACGAAAAAACTCAATTTATGCATTTTCATTATACTCTTGAAGAATGCAGCCTATAATTCTTATTTTTCAACGGAGGGTTTACCTTCTATAGAAGTTATCGAAATGTGACGAAATGGACAAATTGTGCTTATTGGAGCCTGAAACGCTCTAAAACAACGATTTGTCAACTTTGGTTGAAACCCTTACGAATCCCGGCCGTATGCAAGATTCCTCTTAAAACTGGAAGTTTGTGGTAGATAGACTAAAATCAGCCAATTTCTATTTTTTATGCATATTTTAACCAAAAACGACGAAAAAACTCAATTTATGCATTTTCATTATACTCTTGAAGAATGCAACCTATAATTCTTATTTTTCGACGGAGGGTGTAACTTCTATAGAAGTTATCGAAATGTGACATAATGGACAAATTGTGCTTATTGGAGCGTGAAACGCTCTAAAACAACGATTTGTCAACTTTGGTTGAAACCCTTAGGAATCCCGGCCGTATGCAAGATTCCTCTTAAAACTGGAAGTTTGTGGTAGATAGACTGAAATCAGCCAATTTCTATTTTTTAGGCATATTTCAACCAAAAACGACGAAAAAACTCAAGTAATGCATTTTTATTATACTCTTGAAGAATGCAACCTATAATTCTTATATTTCGACGGAGGGTGTAACTTCTATAGAAGTTATCGAAATGTGACGAAATGGACAAATTGTGCTTATTGGAGCCTGAAACGCTCTAAAACAACGATTTGTGCAATTTGGTTGAAACCCTTAGGAATCCCAGCCGTATGCAAGATTCCTCTTAAAACTGGAAGTTTGTGGAAGATAGACTAAAATCAGCCAATTTCTATATTTTATGCATATTTTAACCAAAAACGACGAAAAAACTCAATTTATGCATTTTCATTATACTCTTGAAGAATGCAGTATATAATTCTTATTTTTCAACGGAGGGTGTAACTTCTATAGAAGTTATCGAAATGTGACGAAATGGACAAATTGTGCCTATTGGAGCCTGAAACGCTCTAAAACAACGATTTGTCAACTTTGGTTGAAACCCTTAGGAATCCCGGCCGTATGCAAGATTCCTCTTAAAACTGGAAGTTTGTGGTAGATAGACTGAAATCAGCCAATTTCTATTTTTTATGCATATTTTAACCAAAAACGACGAAAAAACTCAATTTATGCATTTTCTTTATACTCTTGAAGAATGCAACCTATAATTCTTATTTTTCGACGGAGGGTGTAACTTCTATAGAAATTATCGAAATGTGACGAAATGGACAAATTGTGCTTATTGGAGCCTGAAACGCTCTAAAACAACGATTTGTCAACTTTGGTTGAAACCCTTAGGAATCCCGGCCGTATGCAAGATTCCTCTTATAACTGGAAGTTTGTGGTAGATAGACTGAAATCAGCCAATTTTATATTTTGTATGCATATTTTAACCAAAAACGACGAAAAAACTCAATTTATGCATTTTCATTATACTCTTGAAGAATGCAACCTATAATTCTTATTTTTCGACGGAGGGTGTAACTTCTATAGAAGTTATCGAAATGTGACGAAATGGACAAATTGTGCTTATTGGAGCCTGAAACGCTCTAAAACAACGATTTGTGCAATTTGGTTGAAACCCTTAGGAATCCCAGCCGTATGCAAGATTCCTCTTAAAACTGGAAGTTTGTGGTAGATAGACTAAAATCAGCCAATTTCTATATTTTATGCATATTTTAACCAAAAACGACGAAAAAACTTAATTTATGCATTTTCATTATACTCTTGAAGAATGTAGCCTATAATTCTTATTTTTCAACGGAGGGTTTACCTTCTATAGAAGTTATCGAAATGTGACGAAATGGACAAATTGTGCTTATTGGAGCCTAAAACGCTCTCAAACAACGATTTGTCAACTTTGGTTGAAACCCTTAGGAATCCCGGCCGTATGCAAGATTCCTCTTAAAACTGGAAGTTTGTGGTAGATAGACTGAAATCAGCCAATTTCTATTTTTTATGCATATTTTAACCAAAAACGACGAAAAAACTCAATTTATGCATTTTCATTATACTCTTGAAGAATGCAACCTATAATTCTTATTTTTCGACGGAGGGTGTAACTTCTATAGAAGTTATCGAAATGTGACATAATGGACAAATTGTGCTTATTGGAGCCTGAAACGCTCTAAAACAACGATTTGACAACTTTGGTTGAAACCCTTAGGAATCCCGGCCGTATGCAAGATTCCTCTTAAAACTGGAAGTTTGTGGTAGATAGACTGAAATCAGCCAATTTCTATTTTTTATGCATATTTTAACCAAAAACGACGAAAAAACTCAATTTATGCATTTTCATTATACTCTTGAAGAATGCAACCTATAATTCTTATTTTTCGACGGAGGGTGTAACTTCTATAGAAGTTAACGAAATGTGACGAAATGGACAAATTGTGCTTATTGGAGCCTGAAACGCTCTAAAACAACGATTTTCAACTTTGGTTGAAACCCTTAGGAAACCCGGCCGTATGCAAGATTCCTCTTAAAACTGGAAGTTTGTGGTAGATAGACTGAAATCAGCCAATTTCTATTTTTTATGCATATTTTAACAAAAAACGACGAAAAAACTCAATTTATGCATTTTCATTATACTCTTGAAGAATGCAACCTATAATTCTTATTTTTCGACGGAGGGTGTAACTTCTATAGAAGTTATCGAAATGTGACGAAATGGACAAATTGTGCTTATTGGAGCCTGAAACGCTCTAAAACAACGATTTGTGCAATTTGGTTGAAACCCTTAGGAATCCCAGCCGTATGCAAGATTCCTCTTAAAACTGGAAGTTTGTGGTAGATAGACTAAAATCAGCCAATTCCTATATTTTATGCAAATTTTAACCAAAAACGACGAAAAAACTCAATTTATGCATTTTCATTATACTCTTGAAGAATGCAGCCTATAATTCTTATTTTTCAACGGAGGGTGTAACTTCTATAGAAATTATCGAAATGTGACGAAATGGACAAATTGTACTTATTGGAGCCTGAAACGCTCTAAAACAACGATTTGTCAACTTTGGTTGAAACCCTTAGGAATCCCGGCCGTATGCAAGATTCCTCTTAAAACTGGAAGTTTGTGGTATATAGACTGAAATCAGCCAATTTCTATATTTTATGCATATTTTAACTAAAAACGACGAAAAAACTCAATTTATGCATTTTCATTATACTCTTGAAGAATGCAACCTATAATTCTTATTTTTCGACGGAGGGTGTAACTTCTATAGAAGTTATCGAAATGTGACGAAATGGACAAATTGTGCTTATTGGAGCCTAAAACGCTCTAAAACAACGATTTGTGCAATTTGGTTGAAACCCTTAGGAATCCCAGCAGTATGCAAGATTCCTCTTAAAACTGGAAGTTTGTGGTAGATAGACTAAAATCAGCCAATTTCTATAATTTATGCATATTTTAACCAAAAACGACGAAAAAACTCAATTTATGCATTTTCATTATACTCTTGAAGAATGCAGCCTATAATTCTTTTTTTTCAACGGAGGGTGTAACTTCTATAGAAGTTATCGAAATGTGACGAAATGGACAAATTGTGCTTATTGGAGCCTGAAACGCTCTAAAACAACGATTTGTCAACTTTGGTTGAAACCCTTAGGAATCCCGGCCGTATGCAAGATTCCTCTTAAAACTGGAAGTTTGTGGTAAATAGACTGAAATCAGCCAATTTCTATTTTTTATGCATATTTTAACTAAAAACGACGAAAAAACTCAATTTATGCATTTTCATTATACTCTTGAAGAATGCAGCCTATAATTCTTATTTTTCCACGGAGGGTTTACCTTCTATAGAAGTTATCGAAATGTGACGAAATGGACAAATTGTGCTTATTGGAGCCTGAAACGCTCTAAAACAACGATTTGTCAACTTTGGTTGAAACCCTTAGGAATCCCGGCCGTATGCAAGATTCCTCTTTAAACTGGAAGTTTGTGGTAGATAGACTGAAATCAGCCAATTTCTATTTTGTATGCTTATTTTAACCAAAATGACGAAAAAACTCAATTTTTGCATTTTCATTATACTCTTGAAGAATGCAACCTATAATTCTTATTTTACGACGGAGGGTGTAACTTCTATAGAAGTTATCGAAATGTGACGAAATGGACAAATTGTGCTTATTGGAGCCTGAAACGCTCAAAAACAACGATTTGTGCAATTTGGTTGAAACCCTTAGGAATCCCAGCCGTATGCAAGATTCCTCTTAAAACTGGAAGTTTGTGGTAGATAGACTAAAATCAGCCAATTTCTATATTTTATGCAAATTTTAACCAAAAACGACGAAAAAACTCAATTTATGCATTTTCATTATACTCTTGAAGAATGCAGCCTATTATTCTTATTTTTCAACGGAGGGTGTAACTTCTATAGAAGTTATCGAAATGTGACGAAATAGACAATTTGTGCTTATTGGAGCCTGAAACGCTCTAAAACAACGATTTGTCAACTTTGGTTGAAACCCTTAGGAATCCCGGCCGTATGCAAGATTCCTCTTAAAACTGGAAGTTTGTGGTAGATAGACTAAAATCAGCCAATTTCTATATTTTATGCATATTTTAACCAAAAACGACCAAAAAACTCAATTTATGCATTTTCATAATACTCTTTCAGAATGCACACTAACATTATTATTTTTCAACGGTTGGTGTAACTTCTAAAGTAGTTATCGAAATGTGACGAAATGGACAAATTGTGCTTATTGGAGCCTGAAACGCTCTAAAACAACGATTTGTCAACTTTGGTTGAAACCCTTAGGAATCCCAGCCGTATGCAAGATTCCTCTTAAAACTGGAAGTTTGTGGTAGATAGACTGAAATCAGCCAATTTCTATATTTTATGCATATTTTAACCAAAAACGACGAAAAAACTCAATTTATGCATTTTCATTATACTCTTGAAGAATGCAGCCTATAATTCTTATTTTTCAACGGAGGGTTTACCTTCTATAGAAGTTATCGAAATGTGACGAAATGGACAAATTGTGCTTATTGGAGCCTGAAACGCTCTAAAACAACGATTTGTCAACTTTGGTTGAAACCCTTACGAATCCCGGCCGTATGCAAGATTCCTCTTAAAACTGGAAGTTTGTGGTAGATAGACTAAAATCAGCCAATTTCTATTTTTTATGCATATTTTAACCAAAAACGACGAAAAAACTCAATTTATGCATTTTCATTATACTCTTGAAGAATGCAACCTATAATTCTTATTTTTCGACGGAGGGTGTTACTTCTATAGAAGTTATCGAAATGTGACATAATGGACAAATTGTGCTTATTGGAGCGTGAAACGCTCTAAAACAACGATTTGTCAACTTTGGTTGAAACCATTAGGAATCCCGGCCGTATGCAAGATTCCTCTTAAAACTGGAAGTTTGTGGTAGATAGACTGAAATCAGCCAATTTCTATTTTTTAGGCATATTTCAACCAAAAACGACGAAAAAACTCAAGTAATGCATTTTTATTATACTCTTGAAGAATGCAACCTATAATTCTTATATTTCGACGGAGGGTGTAACTTCTATAGAAGTTATCGAAATGTGACGAAATGGACAAATTGTGCTTATTGGAGCCTGAAACGCTCTAAAACAACGATTTGTGCAATTTGGTTGAAACCCTTAGGAATCCCAGCCGTATGCAAGATTCCTCTTAAAACTGGAAGTTTGTGGAAGATAGACTAAAATCAGCCAATTTCTATATTTTATGCATATTTTAACCAAAAACGACGAAAAAACTCAATTTATGCATTTTCATTATACTCTTGAAGAATGCAGTATATAATTCTTATTTTTCAACGGAGGGTGTAACTTCTATAGAAGTTATCGAAATGTGACGAAATGGACAAATTGTGCTTATTGGAGCCTGAAACGCTCTAAAACAACGATTTGTCAACTTTGGTTGAAACCCTTAGGAATCCCGGCCGTATGCAAGATTCCTCTTAAAACTGGAAGTTTGTGGTAGATAGACTGAAATCAGCCAATTTCTATTTTTTATGCATATTTTAACCAAAAACGACGAAAAAACTCAATTTATGCATTTTCATTATACTCTTGAAGAATGCAACCTATAATTCTTATTTTTCGACGGAGGGTGTAACTTCTATAGAAATTATCGAAATGTGACGAAATGGACAAATTGTGCTTATTGGAGCCTGAAACGCTCTAAAACAACGATTTGTCAACTTTGGTTGAAACCCTTAGGAATCCCGGCCGTATGCAAGATTCCTCTTATAACTGGAAGTTTGTGGTAGATAGACTGAAATCAGCCAATTTTATATTTTGTATGCATATTTTAACCAAAAACGACGAAAAAACTCAATTTATGCATTTTCATTATACTCTTGAAGAATGCAACCTATAATTCTAATTTTTCGACGGAGGGTGTAACTTCTATAGAAGTTATCGAAATGTGACGAAATGGACAAATTGTGCTTATTGGAGCCTGAAACGCTCTAAAACAACGATTTGTGCAATTTGGTTGAAACCCTTAGGAATCCCAGCCGTATGCAAGATTCCTCTTAAAACTGGAAGTTTGTGGTAGATAGACTAAAATCAGCCAATTTCTATATTTTATGCAAATTTTAACCAAAAACGACGAAAAAACTCAATTTATGCATTTTCATTATACTCTTGAAGAATGCAGCCTATTATTCTTATTTTTCAACGGAGGGTGTAACTTCTATAGAAGTTATCGAAATGTGACGAAATAGACAATTTGTGCTTATTGGAGCCTGAAACGCTCTAAAACAACGATTTGTCAACTTTGGTTGAAACCCTTAGGAATCCCGGCCGTATGCAAGATTCCTCTTAAAACTGGAAGTTTGTGGTAGATAGACTAAAATCAGCCAATTTCTATATTTTATGCATATTTTAACCAAAAACGACCAAAAAACTCAATTTATGCATTTTCATAATACTCTTTCAGAATGCACACTAACATTATTATTTTTCAACGGTTGGTGTAACTTCTAAAGTAGTTATCGAAATGTGACGAAATGGACAAATTGTGCTTATTGGAGCCTGAAACGCTCTAAAACAACGATTTGTCAACTTTGGTTGAAACCCTTAGGAATCCCAGCCGTATGCAAGATTCCTCTTAAAACTGGAAGTTTGTGGTAGATAGACTGAAATCAGCCAATTTCTATATTTTATGCATATTTTAACCAAAAACGACGAAAAAACTCAATTTATGCATTTTCATTATACTCTTGAAGAATGCAGCCTATAATTCTTATTTTTCAACGGAGGGTTTACCTTCTATAGAAGTTATCGAAATGTGACGAAATGGACAAATTGTGCTTATTGGAGCCTGAAACGCTCTAAAACAACGATTTGTCAACTTTGGTTGAAACCCTTACGAATCCCGGCCGTATGCAAGATTCCTCTTAAAACTGGAAGTTTGTGGTAGATAGACTAAAATCAGCCAATTTCTATTTTTTATGCATATTTTAACCAAAAACGACGAAAAAACTCAATTTATGCATTTTCATTATACTCTTGAAGAATGCAACCTATAATTCTTATTTTTCGACGGAGGGTGTAACTTCTATAGAAGTTATCGAAATGTGACATAATGGACAAATTGTGCTTATTGGAGCGTGAAACGCTCTAAAACAACGATTTGTCAACTTTGGTTGAAACCCTTAGGAATCCCGGCCGTATGCAAGATTCCTCTTAAAACTGGAAGTTTGTGGTAGATAGACTGAAATCAGCCAATTTCTATTTTTTAGGCATATTTCAACCAAAAACGACGAAAAAACTCAAGTAATGCATTTTTATTATACTCTTGAAGAATGCAACCTATAATTCTTATATTTCGACGGAGGGTGTAACTTCTATAGAAGTTATCGAAATGTGACGAAATGGACAAATTGTGCTTATTGGAGCCTGAAACGCTCTAAAACAACGATTTGTGCAATTTGGTTGAAACCCTTAGGAATCCCAGCCGTATGCAAGATTCCTCTTAAAACTGGAAGTTTGTGGAAGATAGACTAAAATCAGCCAATTTCTATATTTTATGCATATTTTAACCAAAAACGACGAAAAAACTCAATTTATGCATTTTCATTATACTCTTGAAGAATGCAGTATATAATTCTTATTTTTCAACGGAGGGTGTAACTTCTATAGAAGTTATCGAAATGTGACGAAATGGACAAATTGTGCCTATTGGAGCCTGAAACGCTCTAAAACAACGATTTGTCAACTTTGGTTGAAACCCTTAGGAATCCCGGCCGTATGCAAGATTCCTCTTAAAACTGGAAGTTTGTGGTAGATAGACTGAAATCAGCCAATTTCTATTTTTTATGCATATTTTAACCAAAAACGACGAAAAAACTCAATTTATGCATTTTCTTTATACTCTTGAAGAATGCAACCTATAATTCTTATTTTTCGACGGAGGGTGTAACTTCTATAGAAATTATCGAAATGTGACGAAATGGACAAATTGTGCTTATTGGAGCCTGAAACGCTCTAAAACAACGATTTGTCAACTTTGGTTGAAACCCTTAGGAATCCCGGCCGTATGCAAGATTCCTCTTATAACTGGAAGTTTGTGGTAGATAGACTGAAATCAGCCAATTTTATATTTTGTATGCATATTTTAACCAAAAACGACGAAAAAACTCAATTTATGCATTTTCATTATACTCTTGAAGAATGCAACCTATAATTCTTATTTTTCGACGGAGGGTGTAACTTCTATAGAAGTTATCGAAATGTGACGAAATGGACAAATTGTGCTTATTGGAGCCTGAAACGCTCTAAAACAACGATTTGTGCAATTTGGTTGAAACCCTTAGGAATCCCAGCCGTATGCAAGATTCCTCTTAAAACTGGAAGTTTGTGGTAGATAGACTAAAATCAGCCAATTTCTATATTTTATGCATATTTTAACCAAAAACGACGAAAAAACTTAATTTATGCATTTTCATTATACTCTTGAAGAATGTAGCCTATAATTCTTATTTTTCAACGGAGGGTTTACCTTCTATAGAAGTTATCGAAATGTGACGAAATGGACAAATTGTGCTTATTGGAGCCTAAAACGCTCTCAAACAACGATTTGTCAACTTTGGTTGAAACCCTTAGGAATCCCGGCCGTATGCAAGATTCCTCTTAAAACTGGAAGTTTGTGGTAGATAGACTGAAATCAGCCAATTTCTATTTTTTATGCATATTTTAACCAAAAACGACGAAAAAACTCAATTTATGCATTTTCATTATACTCTTGAAGAATGCAACCTATAATTCTTATTTTTCGACGGAGGGTGTAACTTCTATAGAAGTTATCGAAATGTGACATAATGGACAAATTGTGCTTATTGGAGCCTGAAACGCTCTAAAACAACGATTTGACAACTTTGGTTGAAACCCTTAGGAATCCCGGCCGTATGCAAGATTCCTCTTAAAACTGGAAGTTTGTGGTAGATAGACTGAAATCAGCCAATTTCTATTTTTTATGCATATTTTAACCAAAAACGACGAAAAAACTCAATTTATGCATTTTCATTATACTCTTGAAGAATGCAACCTATAATTCTTATTTTTCGACGGAGGGTGTAACTTCTATAGAAGTTAACGAAATGTGACGAAATGGACAAATTGTGCTTATTGGAGCCTGAAACGCTCTAAAACAACGATTTGTCAACTTTGGTTGAAACCCTTAGGAATCCCGGCCGTATGCAAGATTCCTCTTAAAACTGGAAGTTTGTGGTAGATAAACTGAAATCAGCCAATTTCTATTTTTTATGCATATTTTAACCAAAAACGACGAAAAAACTCAATTTATGCATTTTCATTATATTCTTGAATAATGCAACCTATAATTCTTATTTTTCGACGGAGGGTGTTACTTCTATAGAAGTTATCGAAATGTGACGAAATGGACAAATTGTGCTTATTGGAGCCTGAAACGCTCTAAAACAACGATTTGTGCAATTTGGTTGAAACCCTTAGGAATCCCAGCCGTATGCAAGATTCCTCTTCAAACTGGAAGTTTGTGGTAGATAGACTAAAATCAGCCAATTTCTATATTTTATGCAAATTTTAACCAAAAACGACGAAAAAACTCAATTTATGCATTTTCATTATACTCTTGAAGAATGCAGCCTATAATTCTTATTTTTCAACGGAGGGTGTAACTTCTATAGAAGTTATCGAAATGTGACGAAATGGACAAATTGTGCTTATTGGAGCCTGAAACGCTCTAAAACAACGATTTGTCAACTTTGGTTGAAACCCTTAGGAATCCCGGCCGTATGCAAGATTCCTCTTAAAACTGGAAGTTTGTGGTAGATAGACTTAAATCAGCCAATTACTATATTTTATGCATATTTTAACCAAAAACGACCAAAAAACTCAATTTATGCATTTTCATAATACTCTTTCAGAATGCACACTAACATTATTATTTTTCAACGGTTGGTGTAACTTCTAAAGTAGTTATCGAAACGTGACGAAATGGACAAATTGTGCTTATTGGAGCCTGAAACGCTCTAAAACAACGATTTGTCAACTTTAGTTGAAACCCTTAGGAATCCCGGCCGTATGCAAGATTCCTCTTAAAACTGGAAGTTTGTGGTAGATAGACTAAAATCAGCCAATTTCTATATTTTATGCATATTTTAACCAAAAACGACGAAAAAACTCAATTTATGCATTTTCATTATACTCTTGAAGAATGCAGCCTATAATTCTTATTTTTCAACGGAGGGTGTAACTTCTATGGAAGTTATCGAAATGTGACGAAATGGACAAATTGTGCTTATTTGAGCCTGAAACTCTCTAAAACAACGATTTGTCAACTTTGGTTGAAACCCTTAGGAATCCCGGCCGTATGCAAGATTCCTCTTAAAACTGGAAGTTTGTGGTAGATAGACTGAAATCAGCCAATTTCTATTTTTTATGCATATTTTAACCAAAAACGACGAAAAAACTCAATTTTTGCATTTTCATTATACTCTTGAAGAATGCAACCTATAATTCTTATTTTTCGACGGAGGGTGTAACTTCTATAGAAGTTATCGAAATGTGACGAAATGGACAAATTGTGCTTATTGGAGCCTGAAACGCTCTAAAACAACGATTTTCAACTTTGGTTGAAACCCTTAGGAAACCCGGCCGTATGCAAGATTCCTCTTAAAACTGGAAGTTTGTGGTAGATAGACTGAAATCAGCCAATTTCTATTTTTTATGCATATTTTAACAAAAAACGACGAAAAAACTCAATTTATGCATTTTCATTATACTCTTGAAGAATGCAACCTATAATTCTTATTTTTCGACGGAGGGTGTAACTTCTATAGAAGTTATCGAAATGTGACGAAATGGACAAATTGTGCTTATTGGAGCCTGAAACGCTCTAAAACAACGATTTTGTGCAATTTGGTTGAAACCCTTAGGAATCCCAGCCGTATGCAAGATTCCTCTTAAAACTGGAAGTTTGTGGTACATAGACTAAAATCAGCCAATTTCTATATTTTATGCATATTTTAACCAAAAACGACGAAAAAACTCAATTTATGCATTTTCATTATACTCTTGAAGAATGCAGCCTATAATTCTTATTTTTCAACGGAGGGTGTAACTTCTATAGAAGTTATCGAAATGTGACGAAATGGACAAATTGTGCTTATTGGAGCCTAAAACGCTCTAAAACAACGATTTGTCAACTTTGGTTGAAACCCTTAGGAATCCCGGCCGTATGCAAGATTCCTCTTAAAACTGACAGTTTGTGGTAGATAAACAGAAATCAGCCAATTTCTATTTTTTATGCATATTTTAACCAAAAACGACGAAAAAACTCAATTTATGTATTTTCATTATACTCTTGAAGAATGCAACCTATAATTCTTATTTTTCGACGGAGGTTGTAACTTCTATAGAAGTTATCGAAATGTGACGAAATGGACAAATTGTGCTTATTGGAGCCTAAAACGCTCTAAAACAACGATTTGTGCAATTTGGTTGAAACCCTTAGGAATCCCAGCCGTATGCAAGATTCCTCTTAAAACTGGAAGTTTGTGGTAGATAGACTAAAATCAGCCAATTTCTATATTTTATGCATATTTTAACCAAAAACGACGAAAAATCTCAATTTATGCATTTTCATTATACTCTTGAAGAATGCAGCCTATAATTCTTATTTTTCAACGGAGGGTGTAACTTCTATAGAAGTTATCGAAATGTGACGAAATGGACAATTTGTGCTTATTGGAGCCTGAAACGCTCTAAAACAACGATTTGTCAACTTTGGTTGAAACCCTTAGGAATCCCGGCCGTATGCAAGATTCCTCTTTAAACTGGAAGTTTGTGGTAGATAGACTAAAATCAGCCAATTTTCTATATTTTATGCATATTTTAACCAAAAACGACCAAAAAACTCAATTTATGCATTTTCATAATACTCTTTCAGAATGCACACTAACATTATTATTTTTCAACGGTTGGTGTAACTTCTAAAGTAGTTATCGAAATGTGACGAAATGGACAAATTGTGCTTATTAGAGCCTGAAACGCTCTAAAACAACGATTTGTCAACTTTGGTTGAAACCCTTAGGAATCCCAGCCGTATGCAAGATTTCTCTTAAAACTGGAAGTTTGTGGTAGATAGACTGAAATCAGCCAATTTCTATTTTTTATGCATATTTTAAACCAAAAACGACGAAAAAACTCAACTTATGCATTTTCATTATACTCTTGAAGAATGCAACTTATAATTCTTATTTTTCGACGGAGGGTGTTACTTCTATAGAAGTTATCGAAATGTGACGAAATGGACAAATTGTGCTTATTGGAGCCTGAAACGCTCTAAAACAACGATTTGTCAACTTTGGTTGAAACCCTTAGGAATCCCGGCCGTATGCAAGATTCCTCTTAAAACTGGAAGTTTGTGGTAGATAGACTGAAATCAGCCAATTTCTATTTTTTATGCATATTTTAACCAAAAACGACGAAAAAACTCAATTTATGCATTTTCATTATACTCTTGAAGAATGCAACCTATAATTCTTATTTTTCGACGGATGGTGTAACTTCTATAGAAGTTATCGAAATGTGACGAAATGGACAAATTGTGCTTATTAGAGCCTGAAACGCTCTAAAACAACGATTTGTGCAATTTGGTTGAAACCCTTAGGAATCCCAGCCGTATGCAAGATTCCTCTTAAAACTGGAAGTTTGTGGTACGTAGACTAAAATCAGCCAATTTCTATATTTTATGCATATTTTAACCAAAAACGACGAAAAAACTCAATTTTTTGCATTTTCATTATACTCTTGAAGAATGCAGCCTATAATTCTTATTTTTCAACGGAGGGTGTTACTTCTATAGAAGTTATCGTAATGTGACGAAATGGACAAATTTTGCTTATTGGAGCCTAAAACGCTCTAAAACAACGATTTGTCAACTTTAATTGAAACCCTTAGGAATCCCGGCCGTATGCAAGATTCCTCTTAAAACTGGAAGTTTGTGGTAGATCGACAGAAATCAGCCAATTTCTATTTTTTATGCATATTTTAACCAAAAACGACGAAAAAACTCAATTTATGTATTTTCATTATACTCTTGAAGAATGCAACCTATAATTCTTATTTTTCGACGGAGGGTGTAACTTCTATAGAAGTAATCGAAATGTGACGAAATGGACAAATTGTGCTTATTGGAGCCTAAAACGCTCTAAAACAACGATTTGTGCAATTTGGTTGAAACCCTTAGGAATCCCAGCCGTATGCAAGATTCCTCTTAAAACTGGAAGTTTGTGGTAGATAGACTGAAATCAGCCAATTTCTATATTTTATGCATATTTTAACCAAAAACGACCGAAAAAACTCAATTTATGCATTTTCATTATACTCTTGAAGAATGCAGCCTATAATTCTTATTTTTCAACGGAGGGTGTAACTTCTATAGAAGTTATCGAAATGTGACGAAATGGACAAATTGTGCTTATTGGAGCCTGAAACGCTCTAAAACAACGATTTGTCAACTTTGGTTGAAACCCTTAGGAATCCCGGCCGTATGCAAGATTCCTCTTAAAACTGGAAGTTTGTGGTAGATAGACTGAAATCAGCCAATTTCTATTTTTTATGCATATTTTAACCAAAAACGACGAAAAAAGTCAATTTATGCATTTTCATTATTTTCTTGAAGAATGCAACCTATAATTCTTATTTTTCGACGGAGGGTGTAACTTCTATAGAAGTTATCGAAATGTGACGAAATGGACAATTTGTGCTTATTGGAGCCTGAAACGCTCTAAAACAACGATTTGTTAACTTTGGTTGAAACCCTTAGGAATCCCGGCCGTATGCAAGATTCCTCTTAAAACTGGAAGTTTGTGGTAGATAGACTAAAATCCGCCAATTTCAATATTTTATGCATATTTTAACCAAAAACGACCAAAAAACTAAATTTATGCATTTTCATATAACTTTTTCAGAATGCACACTAACATTATTATTTTTCAACGGTTGGTGTAACTTCTAAAGTAGTTATCAAAATGTGACGAAATGGACAAATTGTGCTTATTGGAGCCTGAAACGCTCTAAAACAACGATTTGTCAACTTTGGTTGAAACCCTTAGGAATCCCGGCCGTATGCAAGATTCCTCTTAAAACTGGAAGTTTGTGGTAGATAAACTGAAATCAGCCAATTTCTATTTTTTATGCATATTTTAACCAAAAACGACGAAAAAACTCAATTTATGCATTTTCATTATACTCTTGAAGAATGCAACCTATAATTCTTATTTTTCAACGGAGGGTGTAACTTCTATAGAAGTTATCGAAATGTGACGAAATGGACAAATTGTGCTTATTGGAGCCTGAAACGCTCTAAAACAACGATTTGTCAACTTTGGTTGAAACCCTTAGGAATCTCGGCCGTATGCAAGATTTCTCTTAAAACTGGAAGTTTGTGGTAGATAGACTGAAATCAGCCAATTTCTATTTTTTATGCATATTTTAACCAAAAACGACGAAAAAACGCAATTTATGCATTTTCATTATACTCTTGAAGAACGCTCTAAAACAACGATTTGTCAACTTTGGTTGAAACCCTTAGGATTCCCGGCCGTATGCAAGATTCCTCTTAAAACTGGAAGTTTGTGGTAGATAGACTGAAATCAGCCAATTTCTATTTTTTATGCATATTTTAACCAAAAACGACGAAAAAACTCAATTTATGCATTTTCATTATACTCTTGAAGAATGCAACCTATAATTCTTATTTTTCGACGGAGGGTGTAACTTCTATAGAAGTTATCGAAATGTGACGAAATGGACAAATTGTGCTTATTGGAGCCTGAAACGCTCTAAAACAACGATTTGTGCAATTTGGTTGAAACCCTTAGGAATCCCAGCCGTATGCAAGATTCCTCTTAAAACTGGAAGTTTGTGGTACATAGACTAAAATCAGCCAATTTCTATATTTTATGCATATTTTAACCAAAAACGACGAAAAAACTCAATTTATGCATTTTCATTATACTCTTGAAGAATGCAGCCTATAATTCTTATTTTTCAACGGAGGGTGTAACTTCTATAGAAGTTATCGAAATGTGACGAAATGGACAAATTGTGCTTATTGGAGCCTAAAACGCTCTAAAACAACGATTTGTCAACTTTGGTTGAAACCCTTAGGAATCCCGGCCGTATGCAAGATTCCTCTTAAAACTGACAGTTTGTGGTAGATAGACAGAAATCAGCCAATTTCTATTTTTTATGCATATTTTAACCAAAAACGACGAAAAAACTCAATTTATGTATTTTCATTATACTCTTGAAGAATGCAACCTATAATTCTTATTTTTCGACGGAGGTTGTAACTTCTATAGAAGTTATCGAAATGTGACGAAATGGACAAATTGTGCTTATTGGAGCCTAAAACGCTCTAAAACAACGATTTGTCAACTTTGGTTGATACCCTTAGGAATCCCGGCCGTATGCAAGATTCCTCTTAAAACTGGAAGTTTGTGGTAGATCGACAGAAATCAGCCAATTTCTATATTTTATGCATATTTTAACCAAAAACGACGAAAAAACTCAATTTATGTATTTTCATTATACTCTTGAAGAATGCAACCTATAATTCTTATTTTTCGACGGAGGGTGTAACTTCTATAGAAGTAATCGAAATGTGACGAAATGGACAAATTGTGCTTATTGGAGCCTAAAACGCTCTAAAACAACGATTTGTGCAATTTGGTTGAAACCCTTAGGAATCCCAGCCGTATGCATGATTCCTCTTAAAACTGGAAGTTTGTGGTAGATAGACTAAAATCAGCCAATTTCTATATTTTATGCATATTTTAACCAAAAACGACGAAAAAACTCAATTTATGCATTTTCATTATACTCTTGAAGAATGCAGCCTATAATTCTTATTTTTCAACGGAGGGTGTAACTTCTAAAGAAGTTATCGAAATGTGACGAAATGGACAATTTGTGCTTATTGGAGCCTGAAACGCTCTAAAACAACGATTTGTCAACTTTGGTTGAAACCCTTAGGAATCCCGGCCGTATGCAAGATTCCTCTTAAAACTGACAGTTTGTGGTAGATAGACAGAAATCAGCCAATTTCTATTTTTTATGCATATTTTAACCAAAAACGACGAAAAAACTCAATTTATGTATTTTCATTATACTCTTGAAGAATGCAACCTATAATTCTTATTTTTCGACGGAGGTTGTAACTTCTAAAGTAGTTATCAAAATGTGACGAAATGGACAAATTGTGCTTATTGGAGCCTGAAACGCTCTAAAACAACGATTTGTGCAATTTGGTTGAAACCCTTAGGAATCCCGGCCGTATGCAAGATTCCTCTTAAAACTGGAAGTTTGTGGTAGATAGACTGAAATCAGCTAATTTCTATTTTTTATGCATATTTTAACCAAAAACGACGAAAAAACTCAATTTATGTATTTTCATTATACTCTTGAAGAATGCAACCTATAATTCTTATTTTTCGACGGAGGGTGTAACTTCTATAGAAGTAATCGAAATGTGACGAAATGGACAAATTGTGCTTATTGGAGCCTAAAACGCTCTAAAACAACGATTTGTGCAATTTGGTTGAAACCCTTAGGAATCCCAGCCGTATGCATGATTCCTCTTAAAACTGGAAGTTTGTGGTAGATAGACTAAAATCAGCCAATTTCTATATTTTATGCATATTTTAACCAAAAACGACGAAAAAACTCAATTTATGCATTTTCATTATACTCTTGAAGAATGCAGCCTATAATTCTTATTTTTCAACGGAGGGTGTAACTTCTATAGAAGTTATCGAAATCTGACGAAATGGACAATTTGTGCTTATTGGAGCCTGAAACGCTCTAAAACAACGATTTGTCAACTTTGGTTGAAACCCTTAGGAATCCCGGCCGTATGCAAGATTCCTCTTAAAACTGGAAGTTTGTGGTAGATAGACTAAAATCAGCCAATTTCTATATTTTATGCATATTTTAACCAAAAACGACGAAAAAACTCAATTTATGCATTTTCATTATACTCTTGAAGAATGCAACCTATAATTCTTATTTTTCGACGGAGGGTGTAACTTCTATAGAAGTAATCGAAATGTAACGAAGTGGACAAATTGTGCTTATTGGAGCCTGAAACGCTCTAAAACAACGATTTGTGCAATTTGGTTGAAACCCTTAGGAATCCCAGCCGTATGCAAGATTCCTCTTAAAACTGGAAGTTTGTGGTAGATAGACTAAAATCAGCCAATTTCTATATTTTATGCATATTTTAACCAAAAACGACGAAAAAACTCAATTTATGGATTTTCATTATACTCTTGAAGAATGCAGCCTATAATTCTTATTTTTCAACTAAGGGTGTAACTTCTGTTGAAGTTATCGAAATGTGACGAAATGGACAAATTGTGCTTATTGGAGCCTAAAACGCTCTAAAACAACGATTTGTCAACTTTGGTTGAAACCCTTAGGAATCCCGGCCGTATGCAAGATTCCTCTTAAAACTGGAAGTTTGTGGTAGATAGACTGAAATCAGCCAATTTCTATTTTTTATGCATATTTTAACCAAAAACGACGAAAAAACTCAATTTATGCATTTTCATTATACTCTTGAAGAATGCAACCTATAATTCTTATTTTTCGACGGAGGGTGTAACTTCTATAGAAGTTATCGAAATGTGACGAAATGGACAAATTGTGCTTATTGGAGCCTGAAACGCTCTAAAACAACGATTTGTCAACTTTGGTTGAAACCCTTAGGAATCCCAGCCGTATGCAAGATTCCTCTTAAAACTAGAAGTTTGTGGTAGATAGACTAAAATCAGCCAATTTCTATATTTTATGCATATTTTAACCGAAAACGACGAAAAAACTCAATTTATGCATTTTCATTATACTCTTGAAGAATGCAGCCTATAATTCTTATTTTTCAACGGAGGGTGTAACTTCTATAGAAGTTATCGAAATGTGACGAAATGGACAATTTGTGCTTATTGGAGCCTGAAACGCTCTAAAACAACGATTTGTTAACTTTGGTTGAAACCCTTAGGAATCCCGGCCGTATGCAAGATTCCTCTTAAAACTGGAAGTTTGTGGTAGATAGACTAAAATCAGCCAATTTCAATATTTTATGCATATTTTAACCAAAAACGACCAAAAAACTAAATTTATGCATTTTCATATAACTTTTTCAGAATGCACACTAACATTATTATTTTTCAACGGTTGGTGTAACTTCTAAAGTAGTTATCAAAATGTGACGAAATGGACAAATTGTGCTTATTGGAGCCTGAAACGCTCTAAAACAACGATTTGTCAACTTTGGTTGAAACCCTTAGGAATCCCGGCCGTATGCAAGATTCCTCTTAAAACTGGAAGTTTGTGGTAGATAAACTGAAATCAGCCAATTTCTATTTTTTATGCATATTTTAACCAAAAACGACGAAAAAACTCAATTTATGCATTTTCATTATACTCTTGAAGAATGCAACCTATAATTCTTATTTTTCAACGGAGGGTGTAACTTCTATAGAAGTTATCGAAATGTGACGAAATGGACAAATTGTGCTTATTGGAGCCTGAAACGCTCTAAAACAACGATTTGTCAACTTTGGTTGAAACCCTTAGGAATCCCGGCCGTATGCAAGATTTCTCTTAAAACTGGAAGTTTGTGGTAGATAGACTGAAATCAGCCAATTTCTATTTTTTATGCATATTTTAACCAAAAACGACGAAAAAACGCAATTTATGCATTTTCATTATACTCTTGAAGAATGCAACCTATAATTCTTATTTTTCGACGGAGGGTGTAACTTCTATAGAAGTTATCGAAATGTGACGAAATGGACGAATTGTGCTTATTGGAGCCTGAAACGCTCTAAAACAACGATTTGTCAACTTTGGTTGAAACCCTTAGGATTCCCGGCCGTATGCAAGATTCCTCTTAAAACTGGAAGTTTGTGGTAGATAGACTGAAATCAGCCAATTTCTATTTTTTATGCATATTTTAACCAAAAACGACGAAAAAACTCAATTTATGCATTTTCATTATACTCTTGAAGAATGCAACCTATAATTCTTATTTTTCGACGGAGGGTGTAACTTCTATAGAAGTTATCGAAATGTGACGAAATGGACAAATTGTGCTTATTGGAGCCTGAAACGCTCTAAAACAACGATTTGTGCAATTTGGTTGAAACCCTTAGGAATCCCAGCCGTATGCAAGATTCCTCTTAAAACTGGAAGTTTGTGGTACATAGACTAAAATCAGCCAATTTCTATATTTTATGCATATTTTAACCAAAAACGACGAAAAAACTCAATTTATGCATTTTCATTATACTCTTGAAGAATGCAGCCTATAATTCTTATTTTTCAACGGAGGGTGTAACTTCTATAGAAGTTATCGAAATGTGACGAAATGGACAAATTGTGCTTATTGGAGCCTAAAACGCTCTAAAACAACGATTTGTCAACTTTGGTTGAAACCCTTAGGAATCCCGGCCGTATGCAAGATTCCTCTTAAAACTGACAGTTTGTGGTAGATAGACAGAAATCAGCCAATTTCTATTTTTTATGCATATTTTAACCAAAAACGACGAAAAAAACTCAATTTATGTATTTTCATTATACTCTTGAAGAATGCAACCTATAATTCTTATTTTTCGACGGAGGTTGTAACTTCTATAGAAGTTATCGAAATGTGACGAAATGGACAAATTGTGCTTATTGGAGCCTAAAACGCTCTTAAACAACGATTTGTCAACTTTGGTTGATACCCTTAGGAATCCCGGCCGTATGCAAGATTCCTCTTAAAACTGGAAGTTTGTGGTAGATCGACAGAAATCAGCCAATTTCTATATTTTATGCATATTTTAACCAAAAACGACGAAAAAACTCAATTTATGTATTTTCATTATACTCTTGAAGAATGCAACCTATAATTCTTATTTTTCGACGGAGGGTGTAACTTCTATAGAAGTAATCGAAATGTGACGAAATGGACAAATTGTGCTTATTGGAGCCTAAAACGCTCTAAAACAACGATTTGTGCAATTTGGTTGAAACCCTTAGGAATCCCAGCCGTATGCATGATTCCTCTTAAAACTGGAAGTTTGTGGTAGATAGACTAAAATCAGCCAATTTCTATATTTTATGCATATTTTAACCAAAAACGACGAAAAAACTCAATTTATGCATTTTCATTATACTCTTGAAGAATGCAGCCTATAATTCTTATTTTTCAACGGAGGGTGTAACTTCTATAGAAGTTATCGAAATGTGACGAAATGGACAATTTGTGCTTATTGGAGCCTGAAACGCTCTAAAACAACGATTTGTCAACTTTGGTTGAAACCCTTAGGAATCCCGGCCGTATGCAAGATTCCTCTTAAAACTGGAAGTTTGTGGTAGATAGACTAAAATCAGCCAATTTCTATATTTTATGCATATTTTAACCAAAAACGACGAAAAAACTCAATTTATGCATTTTCATTATACTCTTGAAGAATGCAACCTATAATTCTTATTTTTCGACGGAGGGTGTAACTTCTATAGAAGTTATCGAAATGTAACGAAGTGGACAAATTGTGCTTATTGGAGCCTGAAACGCTCTAAAACAACGATTTGTGCAATTTGGTTGAAACCCTTAGGAATCCCAGCCGTATGCAAGATTCCTCTTAAAACTGGAAGTTTGTGGTAGATAGACTAAAATCAGCCAATTTCTATATTTTATGCATATTTTAACCAAAAACGACGAAAAAACTCAATTTATGCATTTTCATTATACTCTTGAAGAATGCAGCCTATAATTCTTATTTTTCAACTAAGGGTGTAACTTCTATTGAAGTTATCGAAATGTGACGAAATGGACAAATTGTGCTTATTGGAGCCTAAAACGCTCTAAAACAACGATTTGTCAACTTTGGTTGAAACCCTTAGGAATCCCGGCCGTATGCAAGATTCCTCTTAAAACTGGAAGTTTGTGGTAGATAGACTGAAATCAGCCAATTTCTATTTTTTATGCATATTTTAACCAAAAACGACGAAAAAACTCAATTTATGCATTTTCATTATACTCTTGAAGAATGCAACCTATAATTCTTATTTTTCGACGGAGGGTGTAACTTCTATAGAAGTTATCGAAATGTGACGTAATGGACAAATTGTGCTTATTGGAGCCTGAAACGCTCTAAAACAACGATTTGTGCAATTTGGTTGAAACCCTTAGGAATCCCAGCCGTATGCAAGATTCCTCTTAAAACTAGAAGTTTGTGGTAGATAGACTAAAATCAGCCAATTTCTATATTTTATGCATATTTTAACCGAAAACGACGAAAAAACTCAATTTATGCATTTTCATTATACTCTTGAAGAATGCAGCCTATAATTCTTATTTTTCAACGGAGGTTGTAACTTCTATAGAAGTTATCGAAATGTGACGAAATGGACAATTTGTGCTTATTGGAGCCTGAAACGCTCTAAAACAACGATTTGTCAACTTTGGTTGAAACCCTTAGGAATCCCGGCCGTATGCAAGATTCCTCTTAAAACTGGAAGTTTGTGGTAGATAGACTAAAATCAGCCAATTTCAATATTTTATGCATATTTTAACCAAAAACGACCAAAAAACTAAATTTATGCATTTTCATATAACTCTTTCAGAATGCACACTAACATTATTATTTTTCAACGGTTGGTGTAACTTCTAAAGTAGTTATCAAAATGTGACGAAATGGACAAATTGTTTTTATTGGAGCCTGAAACGCTCTAAAACAACGATTTGTCAACTTTGGTTGAAACCCTTAGGAATCCCGGCCGTATGCAAGATTCCTCTTAAAACTGGAAGTTTGTGGTAGATAAACTGAAATCAGCCAATTTCTATTTTTTATGCATATTTTAACCAAAAACGACGAAAAAACTCAATTTATGCATTTTCATTATACTCTTGAAGAATGCAACCTATAATTCTTATTTTTCAACGGAGGGTGTAACTTCTATAGAAGTTATCGAAATGTGACGAAATGGACAAATTGTGCTTATTGGAGTCTGAAACGCTCTTAAACAACGATTTGTTAACTTTGGTTGAAACCCTTAGGAATCCCGGCCGTATGCAAGATTTCTCTTAAAACTGGAAGTTTGTGGTAGATAGACTGAAATCAGCCAATTTCTATTTTTTATGCATATTTTAACCAAAAACGACGAAAAAACGCAATTTATGCATTTTCATTATACTCTTGAAGAATGCAACCTATAATTCTTATTTTTCGACGGAGGGTGTAACTTCTATAGAAGTTATCGAAATGTGACGAAATGGACGAATTGTGCTTATTGGAGCCTGAAACGCTCTAAAACAACGATTTGTCAACTTTGGTTGAAACCCTTAGGATTCCCGGCCGTATGCAAGATTCCTCTTAAAACTGGAAGTTTGTGGTAGATAGACTGAAATCAGCCAATTTCTATTTTTTATGCATATTTTAACCAAAAACGACGAAAAAACTCAATTTATGCATTTTCATTATACTCTTGAAGAATGCAACCTATAATTCTTATTTTTCGACGGAGGGTGTAACTTCTATAGAAGTTATCGAAATGTGACGAAATGGACAAATTGTGCTTATTGGAGCCTGAAACGCTCTAAAACAACGATTTGTGCAATTTGGTTGAAACCCTTAGGAATCCCAGCCGTATGCAAGATTCCTCTTAAAACTGGAAGTTTGTGGTACATAGACTAAAATCAGCCAATTTCTATATTTTATGCATATTTTAACCAAAAACGACGAAAAAACTCAATTTATGCATTTTCATTATACTCTTGAAGAATGCAGCCTATAATTCTTATTTTTCAACGGAGGGTGTAACTTCTATAGAAGTTATCGAAATGTGACGAAATGGACAAATTGTGCTTATTGGAGCCTAAAACGCTCTAAAACAACGATTTGTCAACTTTGGTTGAAACCCTTAGGAATCCCGGCCGTATGCAAGATTCCTCTTAAAACTGACAGTTTGTGGTAGATAGACAGAAATCAGCCAATTTCTATTTTTTATGCATATTTTAACCAAAAACGACGAAAAAACTCAATTTATGTATTTTCATTATACTCTTGAAGAATGCAACCTATAATTCTTATTTTTCGACGGAGGTTGTAACTTCTATAGAAGTTATCGAAATGTGACGAAATGGACAAATTGTGCTTATTGGAGCCTAAAACGCTCTAAAACAACGATTTGTGCAATTTGGTTGAAACCCTTAGGAATCCCAGCCGTATGCAAGATTCCTCTTAAAACTGGAAGTTTGTGGTAGATAGAATAAAATCAGCCAATTTCTATATTTTATGCATATTTTAACCAAAAACGACGAAAAATCTCAATTTATGCATTTTCATTATACTCTTGAAGAATGCAGCCTATAATTCTTATTTTTCAACGGAGGGTGTAACTTCTATAGAAGTTATCGAAATGTGACGAAATGGACAATTTGTGCTTATTGGAGCCTGAAACGCTCTAAAACAACGATTTGTCAACTTTGGTTGAAACCCTTAGGAATCCCGGCCGTATGCAAGATTCCTCTTTAAACTGGAAGTTTGTGGTAGATAGACTAAAATCAGCCAATTTCTATATTTTATGCATATTTTAACCAAAAACGACCAAAAAACTCAATTTATGCATTTTCATAATACTCTTTCAAATGCACACTAACATTATTATTTTTCAACGGTTGGTGTAACTTCTAAAGTAGTTATCGAAATGTGACGAAATGGACAAATTGTGCTTATTAGAGCCTGAAACGCTCTAAAACAACGATTTGTCAACTTTGGTTGAAACCCTTAGGAATCCCAGCCGTATGCAAGATTTCTCTTAAAACTGGAAGTTTGTGGTAGATAGACTGAAATCAGCCAATTTCTATTTTTTATGCATATTTTAACCAAAAACGACGAAAAAACTCAACTTATGCATTTTCATTATACTCTTGAAGAATGCAACTTATAATTCTTATTTTTCGACGGAGGGTGTTACTTCTATAGAAGTTATCGAAATGTGACGAAATGGACAAATTGTGCTTATTGGAGCCTGAAACGCTCTAAAACAACGATTTGTCAACTTTGGTTGAAACCCTTAGGAATCCCGGCCGTATGCAAGATTCCTCTTAAAACTGGAAGTTTGTGGTAGATAGACTGAAATCAGCCAATTTCTATTTTTTATGCATATTTTAACCAAAAACGACGAAAAAACTCAATTTATGCATTTTCATTATACTCTTGAAGAATGCAACCTATAATTCTTATTTTTCGACGGATGGTGTAACTTCTATAGAAGTTATCGAAATGTGACGAAATGGACAAATTGTGCTTATTAGAGCCTGAAACGCTCTAAAACAACGATTTGTGCAATTTGGTTGAAACCCTTAGGAATCCCAGCCGTATGCAAGATTCCTCTTAAAACTGGAAGTTTGTGGTACGTAGACTAAAATCAGCCAATTTCTATATTTTATGCATATTTTAACCAAAAACGACGAAAAAACTCAATTTTTTGCATTTTCATTATACTCTTGAAGAATGCAGCCTATAATTCTTATTTTTCAACGGAGGGTGTTACTTCTATAGAAGTTATCGAAATGTGACGAAATGGACAAATTTTGCTTATTGGAGCCTAAAACGCTCTAAAACAACGATTTGTCAACTTTAATTGAAACCCTTAGGAATCCCGGCCGTATGCAAGATTCCTCTTAAAACTGGAAGTTTGTGGTAGATCGACAGAAATCAGCCAATTTCTATTTTTTATGCATATTTTAACCAAAAACGACGAAAAAACTCAATTTATGTATTTTCATTATACTCTTGAAGAATGCAACCTATAATTCTTATTTTTCGACGGAGGGTGTAACTTCTATAGAAGTAATCGAAATGTGACGAAATGGACAAATTGTGCTTATTGGAGCCTAAAACGCTCTAAAACAACGATTTGTGCAATTTGGTTGAAACCCTTAGGAATCCCAGCCGTATGCAAGATTCCTCTTAAAACTGGAAGTTTGTGGTAGATAGACTGAAATCAGCCAATTTCTATATTTTATGCATATTTTAACCAAAAACGACGAAAAAACTCAATTTATGCATTTTCATTATACTCTTGAAGAATGCAGCCTATAATTCTTATTTTTCAACGGAGGGTGTAACTTCTATAGAAGTTATCGAAATGTGACGAAATGGACAAATTGTGCTTATTGGAGCCTGAAACGCTCTAAAACAACGATTTGTCAACTTTGGTTGAAACCCTTAGGAATCCCGGCCGTATGCAAGATTCCTCTTAAAACTGGAAGTTTGTGGTAGATAGACTGAAATCAGCCAATTTCTATTTTTTATGCATATTTTAACCAAAAACGACGAAAAAAGTCAATTTATGCATTTTCATTATTTTCTTGAAGAATGCAACCTATAATTCTTATTTTTCGACGGAGGGTGTAACTTCTATAGAAGTTATCGAAATGTGAAGAAATGGACAAATTGTGCTTATTGGAGCCTGAAACGCTCTAAAACAACGATTTGTGCAATTTGGTTGAAACCCTTAGGAATCCCAGCCGTATGCAAGATTCCTCTTAAAACTGGAAGTTTGTGGTAAATAGACTAAAATCAGCCAATTTCTATATTTTATGCATATTTTAATCAAAAACGTCGAAAAAACTCAATTTATGCATTTTCATTATACTCTTGAAGAATGCAGCCTATAATTCTTATTTTTTAACGGAGGGTGTAACTTCTATAGAAGTTATCGAAATGTGACGAAATGGACAAATTGTGCTTATTGGAGCCTAAAACGCTCTAAAACAACGATTTGTCAACTTTGGTTGAAACCCTTAGGAACCCCCGGCCGCATGCAAGATTCCTCTTAAAACTGGAAGTTTGTGGTAGATAGACTGAAATCAGCCAATTTCTATTTTTTATGCATATTTTAACCAAAAACGATGAAAAAACTCAATTTATGCATTTTCATTATACTCTTGAAGAATGCAACCTATAATTCTTATTTTTCGACGGAGGGTGTAACTTCTATAGAAGTTATCGAAATGTGACGAAATGGACAAATTGTGCTTATTGGAGCCTGAAACGGTCTAAAACAACGATTTGTGCAATTTGGTTGAAACCCTTAGGAATCCCAGCCGTATGCAAGATTCCTCTTAAAACTGGAAGTTTGTGGTAGATAGACTAAAATCAGCTAATTTCTATATTTTATGCATATTTTAACCAAAAACGACGAAAAAACTCAATTTATGCATTTTCATTATACTCTTGAAGAATGCAACCTATAATTCTTATTTTTCGACGTAGGGTGTAACTTCTATAGAAGTTATCGAAATGTAACGAAGTGGACAAATTGTGCTTATTGGAGCCTGAAACGCTCTAAAACAACGATTTGTGCAATTTGGTTGAAACCCTTAGGAATCCCAGCCGTATGCAAGATTCCTCTTAAAACTGGAAGTTTGTGGTAGATAGACTAAAATCAGCCAATTTCTATATTTTATGCATATTTTAACCAAAAACGACGAAAAAACTCAATTTATGCATTTTCATATAACTCTTTCAGAATGCACACTAACATTATTATTTTTCAACGGTTGGTGTAACTTCTAAAGTAGTTATCAAAATGTGACGAAATGGACAAATTGTGCTTATTGGAGCCTGAAACGCTCTAAAACAACGATTTGTTAACTTTGGTTGAAACCCTTAGGAATCCCGGCCGTATGCAAGATTCCTCTTAAAACTGGAAGTTTGTGGTAGATAGACTGAAATCAGCCAATTTCTATTTTTTATGCATATTTTAACCAAAAACGACGAAAAAACTCAATTTATGCATTTTCATTATACTCTTGAAGAATGCAACCTATAATTCTTATTTTTCAACGGAGGGTGTAACTTCTATAGAAGTTATCGAAATGTGACGAAATGGACAAATTGTGCTTATTGGAGCCTGATACGCTCTAAAACAACGATTTGTTAACTTTGGTTGAAACCCTTAGGAATCCCGGCCGTATGCAAGATTTCTCTTAAAACTGGAAGTTTGTGGTAGATAGACTGAAATCAGCCAATTTCTATTTTTTATGCATATTTTAACCAAAAACGACGAAAAAACGCAATTTATGCATTTTTATTATACTCTTGAAGAATGCAACCTATAATTCTTATTTTTCGACGGAGGGTGTAACTTCTATAGAAGTTATCGAAATGTGACGAAATGGACGAATTGTGCTTATTGGAGCCTGAAACGCTCTAAAACAACGATTTGTCAACTTTGGTTGAAACCCTTAGGAATCCCGGCCGTATGCAAGATTCCTCTTAAAACTGGAAGTTTGTGGTAGATAGACTGAAATCAGCCAATTTCTATTTTTTATGCATATTTTAACCAAAAACGACGAAAAAACTCAATTTATGCATTTTCATTATACTCTTGAAGAATGCAACCTATAATTCTTATTTTTCGACGGAGGGTGTAACTTCTATAGAAGTTATCGAAATGTGACGAAATGGACAAATTGTGCTTATTGGAGCCTTAAACGCTCTAAAACAACGATTTGTGCAATTTGGTTGAAACCCTTAGGAATCCCAGCCGTATGCAAGATTCCTCTTAAAACTGGAAGTTTGTGGTACATAGACTAAAATCAGCCAATTTCTATATTTTATGCATATTTTAACCAAAAACGACGAAAAAACTCAATTTATGCATTTTCATTATACTCTTGAAGAATGCAGCCTATAATTCTTATTTTTCAACGGAGGGTGTAACTTCTATAGAAGTTATCGAAATGTGACGAAATGGACAAATTGTGCTTATTGGAGCCTAAAACGCTCTAAAACAACGATTTGTCAACTTTGGTTGAAACCCTTAGGAATCCCGGCCGTATGCAAGATTCCTCTTAAAACTGGAAGTTTGTGGTAGATAGACAGAAATCAGCCAATTTCTATTTTTTATGCATATTTTAACCAAAAACGACGAAAAAACTCAATTTATGTATTTTCATTATACTCTTGAAGAATGCAACCTATAATTCTTATTTTTCGACGGAGGGTGTAACTTCTATAGAAGTTATCGAAATGTGACGAAATGGACAAATTGTGCTTATTGGAGCCTAAAACGCTTTAAAACAACGATTTGTGCAATTTGGTTGAAACCCTTAGGAATCCCAGCCGTATGCAAGATTCCTCTTAAAACTGGAAGTTTGTGGTAGATAGACTAAAATCAGCCAATTTCTATATTTTATGCATATTTTAACCAAAAACGACGAAAAAACTCAATTTATGCATTTTCATTATACTCTTGAAGAATGCAGCCTATAATTCTTATTTTTCAACGGAGGGTGTAACTTCTATAGAAGTTATCGAAATGTGACGAAATGGACAATTTGTGCTTATTGAAGCCTGAAACGCTCTAAAACAACGATTTGTCAACTTTGGTTGAAACCCTTAGGAATCCCGGCCGTATGCAAGATTCCTCTTAAAACTGGAAGTTTGTGGTAGATAGACTAAAATCAGCCAATTTCTATATTTTATGCATATTTTAACCAAAAACGACCAAAAAACTCAATTTATGCATTTTCATAATACTCTTTCAGAATGCACACTAACATTATTATTTTTCAACGGTTGGTGTAACTTCTAAAGTAGTTATCGAAATGTGACGAAATGGACAAATTGTGCTTATTGGAGCCTGAAACGCTCTAAAACAACGATTTGTCAACTTTGGTTGAAACCCTTAGGAATCCCGGCCGTATGCAAGATTCCTCTTAAAACTGGAAGTTTGTGGTAGATAGACTGAAATCAGCCAATTTCTATTTTTTATGCATATTTTAACCAAAAACGACGAAAAAACTCAATTTATGCATTTTCATTATACTCTTGAAGAATGCAACCTATAATTCTTATTTTTCGACGGAGGGTGTAACTTCTATAGAAGTTATCGAAATGTGACAAAATGGACAAATTGTGCTTATTGGAGCCTAAAACGCTCTAAAACAACGATTTGTGCAATTTGGTTGAAACCCTTAGGAATCCCAGCCGTATGCAAGATTCCTCTTAAAACTGGAAGTTTGTGGTAGATAGACTGAAATCAGCCAATTTCTATATTTTATGCATATTTTAACCAAAAACGACGAAAAAACTCAATTTATGCATTTTCATTATACTCTTGAAGAATGCAGCCTATAATTCTTATTTTTCAACGGAGGGTGTAACTTCTATAGAAGTTATCGAAATGTGACGAAATGGACAATTTGTGCTTATTGGAGCCTGAAACGCTCTAAAACAACGATTTGTCAACTTTGGTTGAAACCCTTAGGAATCCCGGCCGTATGCAAGATTCCTCTTAAAACTGGAAGTTTGTGGTAGATAGACTAAAATCAGCCAATTTCTATATTTTATGCATATTTTAACCAAAAACGACCAAAAAACTCAATTTATGCATTTTCATATAACTCTTTCAGAATGCACACTAACATTATTATTTTTCAACGGTTGGTGTAACTTCTAAAGTAGTTATCAAAATGTGACGAAATGGACAAATTGTGCTTATTGGAGCCTGAAACGCTCTAAAACAACGATTTGTCAACTTTGGTTGAAACCCTTAGGAATCCCGGCCGTATGCAAGATTCCTCTTAAAACTGGAAGTTTGTGGTAGATAGACTGAAATCAGCCAATTTCTATTTTTTATGCATATTTTAACCAAAAACGACGAAAAAACTCAATTTATGCATTTTCATTATACTCTTGAAGAATGCAACCTATAATTCTTATTTTTCGACGGAGGGTGTAACTTCTATAGAAGTTATCGAAATGTGACGAAATGGACAAATTGTGCTTATTGGAGCCTGAAACGCTCTAAAACAACGATTTGTGCAATTTGGTTGAAACCCTTAGGAATCCCAGCCGTATGCAAGATTCCTCTTAAAACTAGAAGTTTGTGGTAGATAGACTAAAATCAGCCAATTTCTATATTTTATGCATATTTTAACCAAAAACGACGAAAAAACTCAATTTATGCATTTTCATTATACTCTTGAAGAATGCAACCTATAATTCTTATTTTTCGACGGAGGGTGTAACTTCTATAGAAGTTATCGAAATGTAACGAAGTGGACAAATTGTGCTTATTGGAGCCTGAAACGCTCTAAAACAACGATTTGTGCAATTTGGTTGAAACCCTTAGGAATCCCAGCCGTATGCAAGATTCCTCTTAAAACTGGAAGTTTGTGGTAGATAGACTAAAATCAGCCAATTTCTATATTTTATGCATATTTTAACCAAAAACGACGAAAAAACTCAATTTATGCATTTTCATATAACTCTTTCAGAATGCACACTAACATTATTATTTTTCAACGGTTGGTGTAACTTCTAAAGTAGTTATCAAAATGTGACGAAATGGACAAATTGTGCTTATTGGAGCCTGAAACGCTCTAAAACAACGATTTGTTAACTTTGGTTGAAACCCTTAGGAATCCCGGCCGTATGCAAGATTCCTCTTAAAACTGGAAGTTTGTGGTAGATAGACTGAAATCAGCTAATTTCTATTTTTTATGCATATTTTAACCAAAAACGACGAAAAAACTCAATTTATGCATTTTCATTATACTCTTGAAGAATGCAACCTATAATTCTTATTTTTCGACGGAGGGTGTAACTTCTATAGAAGTTATCGAAATGTGACGAAATGGACAAATTGTGCTTATTGGAGCCTGAATCGCTCTAAAACAACGATTTGTGCAATTTGGTTGAAACCCTTAGGAATCCCAGCCGTATGCAAGATTCCTCTTAAAACTGGAAGTTTGTGGTACATAGACTAAAATCAGCCAATTTCTATATTTTATGCATATTTTAACCAAAAACGACGAAAAAACTCAATTTATGTATTTTCATTATACTCTTGAAGAATGCAACCTATAATTCTTATTTTTCGACGGAGGGTGTAACTTCTATAGAAGTTATCGAAATGTGACGAAATGGACAAATTGTTCTTATTGGAGCCTAAAACGCTCTAAAACAACGATTTGTGCAATTTGGTTGAAACCCTTAGGAATCCCAGCCGTATGCAAGATTCCTCTTAAAACTGGAAGTTTGTGGTAGATAGACTAAAATCAGCCAATTTCTATATTTTATGCATATTTTAACCAAAAACGACGAAAAAACTCAATTTATGCATTTTCATTATACTCTTGAAGAATGCAGCCTATAATTCTTATTTTTCAACGGAGGGTGTAACTTCTATAGAAGTTATCGAAATGTGACAAAATGGACAATTTGTGCTTATTGGAGCCTGAAACGCTCTAAAACAACGATTTGTCGTCTTTGGTTGAAACCCTTAGGAATCCCGGCCGTATGCAAGATTCCTCTTTAAACTGGAAGTTTGTGGTAGATAGACTAAAATCAGCCAATTTCTATATTTTATGCATATTTTAACCAAAAACGACCAAAAAACTCAATTTATGCATTTTCATAATACTCTTTCAGAATGCACACTAACATTATTATTTTTCAACGGTTGGTGTAACTTCTAAAGTAGTTATCGAAATGTGACGAAATGGACAAATTGTGCTTATTGGAGCCTGAAACGCTCTAAAACAACGATTTGTCAACTTTGGTTGAAACCCTTAGGAATCCCAGCCGTATGCAAGATTTCTCTTAAAACTGGAAGTTTGTGGTAGATAGACTGAAATCAGCCAATTTCTATTTTTTATGCATATTTTAACCAAAAACGACGAAAAAATTCAATTTATGCATTTTCATATAACTCTTTCAGAATGCACACTAACATTATTATTTTTCAACGGTTGGTGTAACTTCTAAAGTAGTTATCAAAATGTGACGAAATGGACAAATTGTGCTTATTGGAGCCTGAAACGCTCTAAAACAACGATTTGTGCAATTTGGTTGAAACCCTTAGGAATCCCGGCCGTATGCAAGATTCCTCTTAAAACTGGAAGTTTGTGGTAGATAGACTGAAATCAGCTAATTTCTATTTTTTATGCATATTTTAACCAAAAACGACGAAAAAACTCAATTTATGCATTTTCATTATACTCTTGAAGAATGCAACCTATAATTCTTATTTTTCAACGGAGGGTGAAACTTCTATAGAAGTTTTCGAAATGTGACGAAATGGACAAATTGTGCTTATTGGAGCCTAAAACGCTCTAAAACAACGATTTGTCAACTTTGGTTGAAACCCTTAGGAATCCCGGCCGTATGCAAGATTCCTCTTAAAACTGGAAGTTTGTGGTAGATCGACAGAAATCAGCCAATTTCTATATTTTATGCATATTTTAACCAAAAACGACGAAAAAACTCAATTTATGTATTTTCATTATACTCTTGAAGAATGCAACCTATAATTCTTATTTTTCGACGGAGGGTGTAACTTCTATAGAAGTAATCGAAATGTGACGAAATGGACAAATTGTGCTTATTGGAGCCTAAAACGCTCTAAAACAACGATTTGTGCAATTTGGTTGAAACCCTTAGGAATCCCAGCCGTATGCATGATTCCTCTTAAAACTGGAAGTTTGTGGTAGATAGACTAAAATCAGCCAATTTCTATATTTTATGCATATTTTAACCAAAAACGACGAAAAAACTCAATTTATGCATTTTCATTATACTCTTGAAGAATGCAGCCTATAATTCTTATTTTTCAACGGAGGGTGTAACTTCTATAGAAGTTATCGAAATGTGACGAAATGGACAATTTGTGCTTATTGGAGCCTGAAACGCTCTAAAACAACGATTTGTCAACTTTGGTTGAAACCCTTAGGAATCCCGGCCGTATGCAAGATTCCTCTTAAAACTGGAAGTTTGTGGTAGATAGACTAAAATCAGCCAATTTCTATATTTTATGCATATTTTAACCAAAAACGACGAAAAAACTCAATTTATGCATTTTCATTATACTCTTGAAGAATGCAACCTATAATTCTTATTTTTCGACGGAGGGTGTAACTTCTATAGAAGTTATCGAAATGTAACGAAGTGGACAAATTGTGCTTATTGGAGCCTGAAACGCTCTAAAACAACGATTTGTGCAATTTGGTTGAAACCCTTAGGAATCCCAGCCGTATGCAAGATTCCTCTTAAAACTGGAATTTTGTGGTAGATAGACTAAAATCAGCCAATTTCTATATTTTATGCATATTTTAACCAAAAACGACGAAAAAACTCAATTTATGCATTTTCATTATACTCTTGAAGAATGCAGCCTATAATTCTTATTTTTCAACTAAGGGTGTAACTTCTTTTGAAGTTATCGAAATGTGACGAAATGGACAAATTGTGCTTATTGGAGCCTAAAACGCTCTAAAACAACGATTTGTCAACTTTGGTTGAAACCCTTAGGAATCCCGGCCGTATGCAAGATTCCTCTTAAAACTGGAAGTTTGTGGTAGATAGACTGAAATCAGCCAATTTCTATTTTTTATGCATATTTTAACCAAAAACGACGAAAAAACTCAATTTATGCATTTTCATTATACTCTTGAAGAATGCAACCTATAATTCTTATTTTTCGACGGAGGGTGTAACTTCTATAGAAGTTATCGAAATGTGACGAAATGGACAAATTGTGCTTATTGGAGCCTGAAACGCTCTAAAACAACGATTTGTGCAATTTGGTTGAAACCCTTAGGAATCCCAGCCGTATGCAAGATTCCTCTTAAAACTAGAAGTTTGTGGTAGATAGACTAAAATCAGCCAATTTCTATATTTTATGCATATTTTAACCGAAAACGACGAAAAAACTCAATTTATGCATTTTCATTATACTCTTGAAGAATGCAGCCTATAATTCTTATTTTTCAACGGAGGGTGTAACTTCTATAGAAGTTATCGAAATGTGACGAAATGGACAATTTGTGCTTATTGGAGCCTGAAACGCTCTAAAACAACGATTTGTCAACTTTGGTTGAAACCCTTAGGAATCCCGGCCGTATGCAAGATTCCTCTTAAAACTGGAAGTTTGTGGTAGATAGACTAAAATCAGCCAATTTCAATATTTAATGCATATTTTAACCAAAAACGACCAAAAAACTAAATTTATGCATTTTCATATAACTCTTTCAGAATGCACACTAACATTATTATTTTTCAACGGTTGGTGTAACTTCTAAAGTAGTTATCAAAATGTGACGAAATGGACAAATTGTGCTTATTGGAGCCTGAAACGCTCTAAAACAACGATTTGTCAACTTTGGTTGAAACCCTTAGGAATCCCGGCCGTATGCAAGATTCCTCTTAAAACTGGAAGTTTGTGGTAGATAAACTGAAATCAGCCAATTTCTATTTTTTATGCATATTTTAACCAAAAACGACGAAAAAACTCAATTTATGCATTTTCATTATACTTTTGAAGAATGCAACCTATAATTCTTATTTTTCAACGGAGGGTGTAACTTCTATAGAAGTTATCGAAATGTGACGAAATGGACAAATTGTGCTTATTGGAGCCTGAAACGCTCTTAAACAACGATTTGTTAACTTTGGTTGAAACCCTTAGGAATCCCGGCCGTATGCAAGATTTCTCTTAAAACTGGAAGTTTGTGGTAGATAGACTGAAATCAGCCAATTTCTATTTTTTATGCATATTTTAACCAAAAACGACAAAAAACGCAATTTATGCATTTTCATTATACTCTTGAAGAATGCAACCTATAATTCTTATTTTTCGACGGAGGGTGTAACTTCTATAGAAATTATCGAAATGTGACGAAATGGACGAATTGTGCTTATTGGAGCCTGAAACGCTCTAAAACAACGATTTGTCAACTATGGTTGAAACCCTTAGGATTCCCGGCCGTATGCAAGATTCCTCTTAAAACTGGAAGTTTGTGGTAGATAGACTGAAATCAGCCAATTTCTATTTTTTATGCATATTTTAACCAAAAACGACGAAAAAACTCAATTTATGCATTTTCATTATACTCTTGAAGAATGCAACCTATAATTCTTATTTTTCGACGGAGGGTGTAACTTCTATAGAAGTTATCGAAATGTGACGAAATGGACAAATTGTGCTTATTGGAGCCTGAAACGCTCTAAAACAACGATTTGTGCAATTTGGTTGAAACCCCTAGGAATCCCAGCCGTATGCAAGATTCCTCTTAAAACTGGAAGTTTGTGGTACATAGACTAAAATCAGCCAATTTCTATATTTTATGCATATTTTAACCAAAAACGACGAAAAAACTCAATTTATGCATTTTCATTATACTCTTGAAGAATGCAGCCTATAATTCTTATTTTTCAACGGAGGGTGTAACTTCTATAGAAGTTATCGAAATGTGACGAAATGGACAAATTGTGCTTATTGGAGCCTAAAACGCTCTAAAACAACGATTTGTCAACTTTGGTTGAAACCCTTAGGAATCCCGGCCGTATGCAAGATTCCTCTTAAAACTGACAGTTTGTGGTAGATAGACAGAAATCAGCCAATTTCTATTTTTTATGCATATTTTAACCAAAAACGACGAAAAAAATCAATTTATGTATTTTCATTATACTCTTGAAGAATGCAACCTATAATTCTTATTTTTCGACGGAGGTTGTAACTTCTATAGAAGTTATCGAAATGTGACGAAATGGACAAATTGTGCTTATTGGAGCCTAAAACGCTTTAAAACAACGATTTGTGCAATTTGGTTGAAACCCTTAGGAATCCCAGCCGTATGCAAGATTCCTCTTAAAACTGGAAGTTTGTGGTAGATAGACTAAAATCAGCCAATTTCTATATTTTATGCATATTTTAACCAAAAACGACGAAAAAACTCAATTTATGCATTTTCATTATACTCTCGAAGAATGCAGCCTATAATTCTTATTTTTCAACGGAGGGTGTAACTTCTATAGAAGTTATCGAAATGTGACGAAATGGACAATTTGTGCTTATTGGAGCCTGAAACGCTCTAAAACAACGATTTGTCAACTTTGGTTGAAACCCTTAGGAATCCCGGCCGTATGCAAGATTCCTCTTTAAACTGGAAGTTTGTGGTAGATAGACTAAAATCAGCCAATTTCTATATTTTATGCATATTTTAACCAAAAACGACCAAAAAATTCAATTTATGCATTTTCATAATACTCTTTCAGAATGCACACTAACATTATTATTTTTCAACGGTTGGTGTAACTTCTAAAGTAGTTATCGAAATGTGACGAAATGGACAAATTGTGCTTATTAGAGCCTGAAACGCTCTAAAACAACGATTTGTCAACTTTGGTTGAAACCCTTAGGAATCCCAGCCGTATGCAAGATTTCTCTTAAAACTGGAAGTTTGTGGTAGATAGACTGAAATCAGCCAATTTCTATTTTTTATGCATATTTTAACCAAAAACGACGAAAAAACTCAACTTATGCATTTTCATTATACTCTTGAAGAATGCAACTTATAATTCTTATTTTTCGACGGAGGGTGTTTCTTCTATAGAAGTTATCGAAATGTGACGAAATGGACAAAATGTGCTTATTGGAGCCTGAAACGCTCTAAAACAACGATTTGTCAACTTTGGTTGAAACCCTTAGGAATCCCGGCCGTATGCAAGATTCCTCTTAAAACTGGAAGTTTGTGGTAGATAGACCGAAATCAGCCAATTTCTATTTTTTATGCATATTTTAACCAAAAACGACGAAAAAACTCAATTTATGCATTTTCATTATACTCTTGAAGAATGCAACCTATAATTCTTATTTTTCGACGGAGGGTGTAACTTCTATAGAAGTTATCGAAATGTGACGAAATGGACAAATTGTGCTTATTAGAGCCTGAAACGCTCTTAAACAACGATTTGTGCAATTTGGTTGAAACCCTTAGGAATCCCAGCCGTATGCAAGATTCCTCTTAAAACTGGAAGTTTGTGGTACGTAGACTAAAATCAGCCAATTTCTATATTTTATGCATATTTTAACCAAAAACGACGAAAAAACTCAATTTATGCATTTTCATTATACTCTTGAAGAATGCAGCCTATAATTCTTATTTTTCAACGGAGGGTGTAACTTCTATAGAAGTTATCGAAATGTGACGAAATGGACAAATTTTGCTTATTGGAGCCTAAAACGCTCTAAAACAACGATTTGTCAACTTTGGTTGAAACCCTTAGGAATCCCGGCCGTATGCAAGATTCCTCTTAAAACTGGAAGTTTGTGGTAGATCGACAGAAATCAGCCAATTTCTATTTTTTATGCATATTTTAACCAAAAACGACGAAAAAACTCAATTTATGTATTTTCATTATACTCTTGAAGAATGCAACCTATAATTCTTATTTTTCGACGGAGGGTGTAACTTCTATAGAAGTAATCAAAATGTGACGAAATGGACAAATTGTGCTTATTGGAGCCTAAAACGCTCTAAAACAACGATTTGTGCAATTTGGTTGAAACCCTCAGGAATCCCAGCCGTATGCAAGATTCCTCTTAAAACTGGAAGTTTGTGGAAGATAGACTAAAATCAGCCAATTTCTATATTTTATGCATATTTCAACCAAAAACGACGAAAAAACTCAATTTATGCATTTTCATTATACTCTTGAAGAATGCAGCCTATAATTCTTATTTTTCAACGGAGGGTGTAACTTCTATAGAAGTAATCGAAATGTGACGAAATTGACAATTTGTGCTTATTGGAGCCTGAAACGCTCTAAAACAACGATTTGTCAACTTTGGTTGAAACCCTTAGGAATCCCGGCCGTATGCAAGATTCCTCTTTAAACTGGAAGTTTGTGGTAGATAGACTAAAATCAGCCAATTTCTATATTTTATGCATATTTTAACCAAAAACGACCAAAAAACTCAATTTATGCATTTTCATAATACTCTTTCAGAATGCACACTAACATTATTATTTTTCAACGGTTGGTGTAACTTCTAAAGTAGTTATCGAAATGTGACGAAATGGACAAATTGTGCTTATTGGAGCCTGAAACGCTCTAAAACAACGATTTGTCAACTTTGGTTGAAACCCTTAGGAATCCCAGCCGTATGCAAGATTCCTCTTAAAACTGGAAGTTTGTGGTAGATAGACTGAACTCAGCCAATTTCTATATTTTATGCATATTTTAACCAAAAACGACGAAAAAACTCAATTTATGCATTTTCATTATACTCTTGAAGAATGCAGCCTATAATTCTTATTTTTCAACGGAGGGTGTAACTTCTATAGAAAATATCGAAATGTGACGAAATGGACAAATTGTGCTTATTGGAGCCTGAAACGCTCTAAAACAACGATTTGTCAACTTTGGTTGAAACCCTTAGGAATCCCGGCCGTATGCAAGATTCCTCTTAAAACTGGAAGTTTGTGGTAGATAGACTGAAATCAGCCAATTTCTATTTTTTATAAATATTTTAACCAAAAACGACGAAAAAAGTCAATTTATGCATTTTCATTATACTCTTGAAGAATGCAACCTATAATTCTTATTTTTCGACGGAGGGTGTAACTTCTATAGAAGTTATCGAAATGTGACGAAATGGACAAATTGTGCTTATTGGAGCCTGAAACGCTCTAAAACAACGATTTGTGCAATTTGGTTGAAACCCTTAGGAATCCCAGCCGTATGCAAGATTCCTCTTAAAACTGGAAGTTTGTGGTAAATAGACTAAAATCAGCCAATTTCTATATTTTATGCATATTTTAATCAAAAACGTCGAAAAAACTCAATTTATGCATTTTCATTATACTCTTGAAGAATGCAGCCTATAATTCTTATTTTTTAACGGAGGGTGTAACTTCTATAGAAGTTATCGAAATGTGACGAAATGGTCAAATTGTGCTTATTGGAGCCTAAAACGCTCTAAAACAACGATTTGTCAACTTTGGTTGAAACCCTTAGGAACCCCCGGCCGCATGCAAGATTCCTCTTAAAACTGGAAGTTTGTGGTAGATAGACTGAAATCAGCTAATTTCTATTTTTTATGCATATTTTAACCAAAAACGACGAAAAAACTCAATTTATGCATTTTCATTATACTCTTGAAGAATGCAACCTATAATTCTTATTTTTCGACGGAGGGTGTAACTTCTATAGAAGTTATCAAAATGTGACGAAATGGACAAATTGTGCTTATTGGAGCCTGAAACGGTCTAAAACAACGATTTGTGCAATTTGGTTGAAACCCTTAGGAATCCCAGCCGTATGCAAGATTCCTCTTAAAACTGGAAGTTTGTGGTAGATAGACTAAAATCAGCTAATTTCTATATTTTATGCATATTTTAACCAAAAACGACGAAAAAACTCAATTTATGCATTTTCATTATACTCTTGAAGAATGCAACCTATAATTCTTATTTTTCGACGGAGGGTGTAACTTCTATAGAAGTTATCGAAATGTAACGAAGTGGACAAATTGTGCTTATTGGAGCCTGAAACGCTCTAAAACAACGATTTGTGCAATTTGGTTGAAACCCTTAGGAATCCCAGCCGTATGCAAGATTCCTCTTAAAACTGGAAGTTTGTGGTAGATAGACTAAAATCAGCCAATTTCTATATTTTATGCATATTTTAACCAAAAACGACGAAAAAACTCAATTTATGCATTTACATATAACTCTTTCAGAATGCACACTAACATTATTATTTTTCAACGGTTGGTGTAACTTCTAAAGTAGTTACCAAATGTGACGAAATGGACAAATTGTGCTTATTGGAGCCTGAAACGCTCTAAAACAACGATTTGTCAACTTTGGTTGAAACCCTTAGGAATCCCGGCCGTATGCAAGATTCCTCTTAAAACTGGAAGTTTGTGGTAGATAGACTGAAATCAGCCAATTTCTATTTTTTATGCATATTTTAACTAAAACGACGAAAAAACTCAATTTATGCATTTTCATTATACTCTTGAAGAATGCAACCTATAATTCTTATTTTTCAACGGAGGGTGTAACTTCTATAGAAGTTATCGAAATGTGACGAAATGGACAAATTGTGCTTATTGGAGCCTGATACGCTCTAAAACAACGATTTGTTAACTTTGGTTGAAACTCTTAGGAATCCCGGCCGTATGCAAGATTTCTCTTAAAACTGGAAGTTTGTGGTAGATAGACTGAAATCAGCCAATTTCTATTTTTTATGCATATTTTAACCAAAAACGACGAAAAAACGCAATTTATGCATTTTCATTATACTCTTGAAGAATGCAACCTATAATTCTTATTTTTCGACGGAGGGTGTAACTTCTATAGAAGTTATCGAAATGTGACGAAATGGACGAATTGTGCTTATTGGAGCCTGAAACGCTTTAAAACAACGATTTGTCAACTTTGGTTGAAACCCTTAGGAATCCCGGCCGTATGCAAGATTCCTCTTAAAACTGGAAGTTTGTGGTAGATAGACTGAAATCAGCCAATTTCTATTTTTTATGCATATTTTAACCAAAAACGACGAAAAAACTCAATTTATGCATTTTCATTATACTCTTGAAGAATGCAACCTATAATTCTTATTTTTCGACGGAGGGTGTAACTTCTATAGAAGTTATCGAAATGTGACGAAATGGACAAATTGTGCTTATTGGAGCCTGAAACGCTCTAAAACAACGATTTGTGCAATTTGGTTGAAACCCTTAGGAATCCCAGCCGTATGCAAGATTCCTCTTAAAACTAGAAGTTTGTGGTAGATAGACTAAAATCAGCCAATTTCTATATTTTATGCATATTTTAACCGAAAACGACGAAAAAACTCAATTTATGCATTTTCATTATACTCTTGAAGAATGCAGCCTATAATTCTTATTTTTCAACGGAGGGTGTAACTTCTATAGAAGTTATCGAAATGTGACGAAATGGACAATTTGTGCTTATTGGAGCCTGAAACGCTCTAAAACAACGATTTGTCAACTTTGGTTGAAACCCTTAGGAATCCCGGCCGTATGCAAGATTCCTCTTAAAACTGGAAGTTTGTGGTAGATAGACTAAAATCAGCCAATTTCAATATTTAATGCATATTTTAACCAAAAACGACCAAAAAACTAAATTTATGCATTTTCATATAACTCTTTCAGAATGCACACTAACATTATTATTTTTCAACGGTTGGTGTAACTTCTAAAGTAGTTATCAAAATGTGACGAAATGGACAAATTGTGCTTATTGGAGCCTGAAACGCTCTAAAACAACGATTTGTCAACTTTGGTTGAAACCCTTAGGAATCCCGGCCGTATGCAAGATTCCTCTTAAAACTGGAAGTTTGTGGTAGATAAACTGAAATCAGCCAATTTCTATTTTTTATGCATATTTTAACCAAAAACGACGAAAAAACTCAATTTATGCATTACCATTATACTTTTGAAGAATGCAACCTATAATTCTTATTTTTCAACGGAGGGTGTAACTTCTATAGAAGTTATCGAAATGTGACGAAATGGACAAATTGTGCTTATTGGAGCCTGAAACGCTCTTAAACAACGATTTGTTAACTTTGGTTGAAACCCTTAGGAATCCCGGCCGTATGCAAGATTTCTCTTAAAACTGGAAGTTTGTGGTAGATAGACTGAAATCAGCCAATTTCTATTTTTTATGCATATTTTAACCAAAAACGACAAAAAACGCAATTTATGCATTTTCATTATACTCTTGAAGAATGCAACCTATAATTCTTATTTTTCGACGGAGGGTGTAACTTCTATAGAAATTATCGAAATGTGACGAAATGGACGAATTGTGCTTATTGGAGCCTGAAACGCTCTAAAACAACGATTTGTCAACTATGGTTGAAACCCTTAGGATTCCCGGCCGTATGCAAGATTCCTCTTAAAACTGGAAGTTTGTGGTAGATAGACTGAAATCAGCCAATTTCTATTTTTTATGCATATTTTAACCAAAAACGACGAAAAAACTCAATTTATGCATTTTCATTATACTCTTGAAGAATGCAACCTATAATTCTTATTTTTCGACGGAGGGTGTAACTTCTATAGAAGTTATCGAAATGTGACGAAATGGACAAATTGTGCTTATTGGAGCCTGAAACGCTCTAAAACAACGATTTGTGCAATTTGGTTGAAACCCTTAGGAATCCCAGCCGTATGCAAGATTCCTCTTAAAACTGGAAGTTTGTGGTACATAGACTAAAATCAGCCAATTTCTATATTTTATGCATATTTTAACCAAAAACGACGAAAAAACTCAATTTATGCATTTTCATTATACTCTTGAAGAATGCAGCCTATAATTCTTATTTTTCAACGGAGGGTGTAACTTCTATAGAAGTTATCGAAATGTGACGAAATGGACAAATTGTGCTTATTGGAGCCTAAAACGCTCTAAAACAACGATTTGTCAACTTTGGTTGAAACCCTTAGGAATCCCGGCCGTATGCAAGATTCCTCTTAAAACTGACAGTTTGTGGTAGATAGACAGAAATCAGCCAATTTCTATTTTTTATGCATATTTTAACCAAAAACGACGAAAAAACTCAATTTATGTATTTTCATTATACTCTTGAAGAATGCAACCTATAATTCTTATTTTTCGACGGAGGTTGTAACTTCTATAGAAGTTATCGAAATGTGACGAAATGGACAAATTGTGCTTATTGGAGCCTAAAACGCTCTAAAACAACGATTTGTGCAATTTGGTTGAAACCCTTAGGAATCCCAGCCGTATGCAAGATTCCTCTTAAAACTGGAAGTTTGTGGTAGATAGACTAAAATCAGCCAATTTCTATATTTTATGCATATTTTAACCAAAAACGACGAAAAAACTCAATTTATGCATTTTCATTATACTCTTGAAGAATGCAGCCTATAATTCTTATTTTTCAACGGAGGGTGTAACTTCTATAGAAGTTATCGAAATGTGACGAAATGGACAATTTGTGCTTATTGGAGCCTGAAACGCTCTAAAACAACGATTTGTCAACTTTGGTTGAAACCCTTAGGAATCCCGGCCGTATGCAAGATTCCTCTTTAAACTGGAAGTTTGTGGTAGATAGACTAAAATCAGCCAATTTCTATATTTTATGCATATTTTAACCAAAAACGACCAAAAAACTCAATTTATGCATTTTCATAATACTCTTTCAGAATGCACACTAACATTATTATTTTTCAACGGTTGGTGTAACTTCTAAAGTAGTTATCGAAATGTGACGAAATGGACAAATTGTGCTTATTAGAGCCTGAAACGCTCTAAAACAACGATTTGTCAACTTTGGTTGAAACCCTTAGGAATCCCAGCCGTATGCAAGATTTCTCTTAAAACTGGAAGTTTGTGGTAGATAGACTGAAATCAGCCAATTTCTATTTTTTATGCATATTTTAACCAAAAACGACGAAAAAACTCAACTTATGCATTTTCATTATACTCTTGAAGAATGCAACTTATAATTCTTATTTTTCGACGGAGGGTGTTACTTCTATAGAAGTTATCGAAATGTGACGAAATGGACCAATTGTGCTTATTGGAGCCTGAAACGCTCTAAAACAACGATTTGTCAACTTTGGTTGAAACCCTTAGGAATCCCGGCCGTATGCAAGATTCCTCTTAAAACTGGAAGTTTGTGGTAGATAGACTGAAATCAGCCAATTTCTATTTTTTATGCATATTTTAACCAAAAACGACGAAAAAACTCAATTTATGCATTTTCATTATACTCTTGAAGAATGCAACCTATAATTCTTATTTTTCGACGGAGGGTGTAACTTCTATAGAAGTTATCGAAATGTGACGAAATGGACAAATTGTGCTTATTAGAGCCTGAAACGCTCTAAAACAACGATTTGTGCAATTTGGTTGAAACCCTTAGGAATCCCAGCCGTATGCAAGATTCCTCTTAAAACTGGAAGTTTGTGGTACGTAGACTAAAATCAGCCAATTTCTATATTTTATGCATATTTTAACCAAAAACGACGAAAAAACTCAATTTATGCATTTTCATTATACTCTTGAAGAATGCAGCCTATAATTCTTATTTTTCAACGGAGGGTGTAACTTCTATAGAAGTTATCGAAATGTGACGAAATGGACAAATTTTGCTTATTGGAGCCTAAAACGCTCTAAAACAACGATTTGTCAACTTTGGTTGAAACCCTTAGGAATCCCGGCCGTATGCAAGATTCCTCTTAAAACTGGAAGTTTGTGGTAGATCGACAGAAATCAGCCAATTTCTATTTTTTATGCATATTTGAACCAAAAACGACGAAAAAACTCAATTTATGTATTTTCATTATACTCTTGAAGAATGCAACCTATAATTCTTATTTTTCGACGGAGGGTGTAACTTCTATAGAAGTAATCGAAATGTGACGAAATGGACAAATTGTGCTTATTGGAGCCTAAAACGCTCTAAAACAACGATTTGTGCAATTTGGTTGAAACCCTCAGGAATCCCAGCCGTATGCAAGATTCCTCTTAAAACTGGAAGTTTGTGGTAGATAGACTGAACTCAGCCAATTTCTATATTTTATGCATATTTTAACCAAAAACGACGAAAAAACTCAATTTATGCATTTTCATTATACTCTCGAAGAATGCAGCCTATAATTCTTATTTTTCAACGGAGGGTGTAACTTCTATAGAAGTAATCGAAATGTGACGAAATTGACAATTTGTGCTTATTGGAGCCTGAAACGCTCTAAAACAACGATTTGTGCAATTTGGTTGAAACCCTTAGGAATCCCAGCCGTATGCAAGATTCCTCTTAAAACTAGAAGTTTGTGGTAGATAGACTAAAATCAGCCAATTTCTATATTTTATGCATATTTTAACCGAAAACGACGAAAAAACTCAATTTATGCATTTTCATAATACTCTTTCAGAATGCACACTAACATTATTATTTTTCAACGGTTGGTGTAACTTCTAAAGTAGTTATCGAAATGTGACGAAATGGACAATTTGTGCTTATTGGAGCCTGAAACGCTCTAAAACAACGATTTGTCAACTTTGGTTGAAACCCTTAGGAATCCCGGCCGTATGCAAGATTCCTCTTAAAACTGGAAGTATGTGGTAGATAGACTAAAATCAGCCAATTTCAATATTTAATGCATATTTTAACCAAAAACGACCAAAAAACTAAATTTATGCATTTTCATATAACTCTTTCAGAATGCACACTAACATTATTATTTTTCAACGGTTGGTGTAACTTCTAAAGTAGTTATCAAAATGTGACGAAATGGACAAATTGTGCTTATTGGAGCCTGAAACGCTCTAAAACAACGATTTGTCAACTTTGGTTGAAACCCTTAGGAATCCCGGCCGTATGCAAGATTCCTCTTAAAACTGGAAGTTTGTGGTAGATAAACTGAAATCAGCCAATTTCTATTTTTTATGCATATTTTAACCAAAAACGACGAAAAAACTCAATTTATGCATTTTCATTATACTTTTGAAGAATGCAACCTATAATTCTTATTTTTCAACGGAGGGTGTAACTTCTATAGAAGTTATCGAAATGTGACGAAATGGACAAATTGTGCTTATTGGAGCCTGAAACGCTCTTAAACAACGATTTGTTAACTTTGGTTGAAACCCTTAGGAATCCCGGCCGTATGCAAGATTTCTCTTAAAACTGGAAGTTTGTGGTAGATAGACTGAAATCAGCCAATTTCTATTTTTTATGCATATTTTAACCAAAAACGACAAAAAACGCAATTTATGCATTTTCATTATACTCTTGAAGAATGCAACCTATAATTCTTATTTTTCGACGGAGGGTGTAACTTCTATAGAAATTATCGAAATGTGACGAAATGGACGAATTGTGCTTATTGGAGCCTGAAACGCTCTAAAACAACGATTTGTCAACTATGGTTGAAACCCTTAGGATTCCCGGCCGTATGCAAGATTCCTCTTAAAACTGGAAGTTTGTGGTAGATAGACTGAAATCAGCCAATTTCTATTTTTTATGCATATTTTAACCAAAAACGACAAAAAACGCAATTTATGCATTTTCATTATACTCTTGAAGAATGCAACCTATAATTCTTATTTTTCGACGGAGGGTGTAACTTCTATAGAAGTTATCGAAATGTGACGAAATGGACAAATTGTGCTTATTGGAGCCTGAAACGCTCTAAAACAACGATTTGTGCAATTTGGTTGAAACCCTTAGGAATCCCAGCCGTATGCAAGATTCCTCTTAAAACTGGAAGTTTGTGGTACATAGACTAAAATCAGCCAATTTCTATATTTTATGCATATTTTAACCAAAAACGACGAAAAAACTCAATTTATGCATTTTCATTATACTCTTGAAGAATGCAGCCTATAATTCTTATTTTTCAACGGAGGGTGTAACTTCTATAGAAGTTATCGAAATGTGACGAAATGGACAAATTGTGCTTATTGGAGCCTAAAACGCTCTAAAACAACGATTTGTCAACTTTGGTTGAAACCCTTAGGAATCCCGGCCGTATGCAAGATTCCTCTTAAAACTGACAGTTTGTGGTAGATAGACAGAAATCAGCCAATTTCTATTTTTTATGCATATTTTAACCAAAAACGACGAAAAAACTCAATTTATGTATTTTCATTATACTCTTGAAGAATGCAACCTATAATTCTTATTTTTCGACGGAGGTTGTAACTTCTATAGAAGTTATCGAAATGTGACGAAATGGACAAATTGTGCTTATTGGAGCCTAAAACGCTCTAAAACAACGATTTGTGCAATTTGGTTGAAACCCTTAGGAATCCCAGCCGTATGCAAGATTCCTCTTAAAACTGGAAGTTTGTGGTAGATAGACTAAAATCAGCCAATTTCTATATTTTATGCATATTTTAACCAAAAACGACGAAAAAACTCAATTTATGCATTTTCATTATACTCTTGAAGAATGCAGCCTATAATTCTTATTTTTCAACGGAGGGTGTAACTTCTATAGAAGTTATCGAAATGTGACGAAATGGACAATTTGTGCTTATTGGAGCCTGAAACGCTCTAAAACAACGATTTGTCAACTTTGGTTGAAACCCTTAGGAATCCCGGCCGTATGCAAGATTCCTCTTTAAACTGGAAGTTTGTGGTAGATAGACTAAAATCAGCCAATTTCTATATTTTATGCATATTTTAACCAAAAACGACCAAAAAACTCAATTTATGCATTTTCATAATACTCTTTCAGAATGCACACTAACATTATTATTTTTCAACGGTTGGTGTAACTTCTAAAGTAGTTATCGAAATGTGACGAAATGGACAAATTGTGCTTATTAGAGCCTGAAACGCTCTAAAACAACGATTTGTCAACTTTGGTTGAAACCCTTAGGAATCCCAGCCGTATGCAAGATTTCTCTTAAAACTGGAAGTTTGTGGTAGATAGACTGAAATCAGCCAATTTCTATTTTTTATGCATATTTTAACCAAAAACGACGAAAAAACTCAACTTATGCATTTTCATTATACTCTTGAAGAATGCAACTTATAATTCTTATTTTTCGACGGAGGGTGTTACTTCTATAGAAGTTATCGAAATGTGACGAAATGGACCAAATGTGCTTATTGGAGCCTGAAACGCTCTAAAACAACGATTTGTCAACTTTGGTTGAAACCCTTAGGAATCCCGGCCGTATGCAAGATTCCTCTTAAAACTGGAAGTTTGTGGTAGATAGACTGAAATCAGCCAATTTCTATTTTTTATGCATATTTTAACCAAAAACGACGAAAAAACTCAATTTATGCATTTTCATTATACTCTTGAAGAATGCAACCTATAATTCTTATTTTTCGACGGAGGGTGTAACTTCTATAGAAGTTATCGAAATGTGACGAAATGGACAAATTGTGCTTATTAGAGCCTGAAACGCTCTAAAACAACGATTTGTGCAATTTGGTTGAAACCCTTAGGAATCCCAGCCGTATGCAAGATTCCTCTTAAAACTGGAAGTTTGTGGTACGTAGACTAAAATCAGCCAATTTCTATATTTTATGCATATTTTAACCAAAAACGACGAAAAAACTCAATTTATGCATTTTCATTATACTCTTGAAGAATGCAGCCTATAATTCTTATTTTTCAACGGAGGGTGTAACTTCTATAGAAGTTATCGAAATGTGACGAAATGGACAAATTTTGCTTATTGGAGCCTAAAACGCTCTAAAACAACGATTTGTCAACTTTGGTTGAAACCCTTAGGAATCCCGGCCGTATGCAAGATTCCTCTTAAAACTGGAAGTTTGTGGTAGATCGACAGAAATCAGCCAATTTCTATTTTTTATGCATATTTGAACCAAAAACGACGAAAAAACTCAATTTATGTATTTTCATTATACTCTTGAAGAATGCAACCTATAATTCTTATTTTTCGACGGAGGGTGTAACTTCTATAGAAGTAATCGAAATGTGACGAAATGGACAAATTGTGCTTATTGGAGCCTAAAACGCTCTAAAACAACGATTTGTGCAATTTGGTTGAAACCCTCAGGAATCCCAGCCGTATGCAAGATTCCTCTTAAAACTGGAAGTTTGTGGAAGATAGACTAAAATCAGCCAATTTCTATATTTTATGCATATTTCAACCAAAAACGACGAAAAAACTCAATTTATGCATTTTCATTATACTCTTGAAGAATGCAGCCTATAATTCTTATTTTTCAACGGAGGGTGTAACTTCTATAGAAGTAATCGAAATGTGACGAAATTGACAATTTGTGCTTATTGGAGCCTGAAACGCTCTAAAACAACGATTTGTCAACTTTGGTTGAAACCCTTAGGAATCCCGGCCGTATGCAAGATTCCTCTTTAAACTGGAAGTTTGTGGTAGATAGACTAAAATCAGCCAATTTCTATATTTTATGCATATTTTAACCAAAAACGACCAAAAAACTCAATTTATGCATTTTCATAATACTCTTTCAGAATGCACACTAACATTATTATTTTTCAACGGTTGGTGTAACTTCTAAAGTAGTTATCGAAATGTGACGAAATGGACAATTTGTGCTTATTGGAGCCTGAAACGCTCTAAAACAACGATTTGTCAACTTTGGTTGAAACCCTTAGGAATCCCAGCCGTATGCAAGATTCCTCTTAAAACTGGAAGTTTGTGGTAGATAGACTGAACTCAGCCAATTTCTATATTTTATGCATATTTTAACCAAAAACGACGAAAAAACTCAATTTATGCATTTTCATTATACTCTCGAAGAATGCAGCTATAATTCTTATTTTTCAACGGAGGGTGTAACTTCTATAGAAAATATCGAAATGTGACGAAATGGACAAATTGTGCTTATTGGAGCCTGAAACGCTCTAAAACAACGATTTGTCAACTTTGGTTGAAACCCTTAGGAATCCCGGCCGTATGCAAGATTCCTCTTAAAACTGGAAGTTTGTGGTAGATAGACTGAAATCAGCCAATTTCTATTTTTTATGCATATTTTAACCAAAAACGACGAAAAAAGTCAATTTATGCATTTTCATTATACTCTTGAAGAATGCAACCTATAATTCTTATTTTTCGACGGAGGGTGTAACTTCTATAGAAGTTATCGAAATGTGACGAAATGGACAAATTGTGCTTATTGGAGCCTGAAACGCTCTAAAACAACGATTTGTGCAATTTGGTTGAAACCCTTAGGAATCCCAGCCGTATGCAAGATTCCTCTTAAAACTGGAAGTTTGTGGTAAATAGACTAAAATCAGCCAATTTCTATATTTTATGCATATTTTAATCAAAAACGTCGAAAAAACTCAATTTATGCATTTTCATTATACTCTTGAAGAATGCAGCCTATAATTCTTATTTTTTAACGGAGGGTGTAACTTCTATAGAAGTTATCGAAATGTGACGAAATGGACAAATTGTGCTTATTGGAGCCTAAAACGCTCTAAAACAACGATTTGTCAACTTTGGTTGAAACCCTTAGGAACCCCCGGCCGCATGCAAGATTCCTCTTAAAACTGGAAGTTTGTGGTAGATAGACTGAAATCAGCTAATTTCTATTTTTTAGGCATATTTTAACCAAAAACGACGAAAAAACTCAATTTATGCATTTTCATTATACTCTTGAAGAATGCAACCTATAATTCTTATTTTTCGACGGAGGGTGTAACTTCTATAGAAGTTATCAAAATGTGACGAAATGGACAAATTGTGCTTATTGGAGCCTGAAACGGTCTAAAACAACGATTTGTGCAATTTGGTTGAAACCCTTAGGAATCCCAGCCGTATGCAAGATTCCTCTTAAAACTGGAAGTTTGTGGTAGATAGACTAAAATCAGCTAATTTCTATATTTTATGCATATTTTAACCAAAAACGACGAAAAAACTCAATTTATGCATTTTCATTATACTCTTGAAGAATGCAACCTATAATTCTTATTTTCGACGGAGGGTGTAACTCTATAGAAGTTATCGAAATGTAACGAAGTGGACAAATTGTGCTTATTGGAGCCTGAAACGCTCTAAAACAACGATTTGTGCAATTTGGTTGAAACCCTTAGGAATCCCAGCCGTATGCAAGATTCCTCTTAAAACTGGAAGTTTGTGGTAGATAGACTAAAATCAGCCAATTTCTATATTTTATGCATATTTTAACCAAAAACGACGAAAAAACTCAATTTATGCATTTACATATAACTCTTTCAGAATGCACACTAACATTATTATTTTTCAACGGTTGGTGTAACTTCTAAAGTAGTTATCAAAATGTGACGAAATGGACAAATTGTGCTTATGGAGCCTTGAAACGCTCTAAAACAACGATTTTGTCAACTTTGGTTGAAACCCTTAGGAATCCCGGCCGTATGCAAGATTCCTCTTAAAACTGGAAGTTTGTGGTAGATAGACTGAAATCAGCCAATTTCTATTTTTTATGCATATTTTAACTAAAACGACGAAAAAAACTCAATTTATGCATTTTCATTATACTCTTGAAGAATGCAACCTATAATTCTTATTTTTCAACGGGAGGGTTTAACTTCTATAGAAGTTATCGAAATGTGACGAAATGGACAAATTGTGCTTATTGGAGCCTGATACGCTCTAAAACAACGATTTGTTAACTTTGGTTGAAACTCTTAGGAATCCCGGCCGTATGCAAGATTTCTCTTAAAACTGGAAGTTTGTGGTAGATAGACTGAAATCAGCCAATTTCTATTTTTTATGCATATTTTAACCAAAACGACGAAAAAACGCAATTTATGCATTTTCATTATACTCTTGAAGAATGCAACCTATAATTCTTATTTTTCGACGGAGGGTGTAACTTCTATAGAAGTTATCGAAATGTGACGAAATGGACGAATTGTGCTTATTGGGAGCCTGAAACGCTTTAAAACAACGATTTGTCAACTTTGGTTGAAACCCTTAGGAATCCCGGCCGTATGCAAGATTCCTCTTAAAACTGGAAGTTTGTGGTAGATAGACTGAAATCAGCCAATTTCTATTTTTTATGCATATTTTAACCAAAAACGACGAAAAAACTCAATTTATGCATTTTCATTATACTCTTGAAGAATGCAACCTATAATTCTTATTTTTCGACGGAGGGTGTAACTTCTATAGAAGTTATCGAAATGTGACGAAATGGACAAATTGTGCTTATTGGAGCCATAAACGCTCTAAAACAACGATTTGTGCAATTTGGTTGAAACCCTTAGGAATCCCAGCCGTATGCAAGATTCCTCTTAAAACTGGAAGTTTGTGGTACATAGACTAAAATCAGCCAATTTCTATATTTTATGCATATTTTAACCAAAAACGACGAAAAAACTCAATTTATGCATTTTCATTATACTCTTGAAGAATGCAGCCTATAATTCTTATTTTTAACGGAGGGTGTAACTTCTATAGAAGTTATCGAAATGTGACGAAATGGACAAATTGTGCTTATTGGAGCCTAAAACGCTCTAAAACAACGATTTGTCAACTTTGGTTGAAACCCTTAGGAATCCCGGCCGTATGCAAGATTCCTCTTAAAACTGGAAGTTTGTGGTAGATAGACAGAAATCAGCCAATTTCTATTTTTTATGCATATTTTAACCAAAAACGACGAAAAAACTCAATTTATGTATTTTCATTATACTCTTGAAGAATGCAACCTATAATTCTTATTTTTCGACGGAGGGTGTAACTTCTATAGAAGTTATCGAAATGTGACGAAATGGACAAATTGTGCTTATTGGAGCCTAAAACGCTTTAAAACAACGATTTGTGCAATTTGGTTGAAACCCTTAGGAATCCCAGCCGTATGCAAGATTCCTCTTAAAACTGGAAGTTTGTGGTAGATAGACTAAAATCAGCCAATTTCTATATTTTATGCATATTTTAACCAAAAACGACGAAAAAACTCAATTTATGCATTTTCATTATACTCTTGAAGAATGCAGCCTATAATTCTTATTTTTCAACGGAGGGTGTAACTTCTATAGAAGTTATCGAAATGTGACGAAATGGACAATTTGTGCTTATTGGAGCCTGAAACGCTCTAAAACAACGATTTGTCAACTTTGGTTGAAACCCTTAGGAATCCCGGCCGTATGCAAGATTCCTCTTAAAACTGGAAGTTTGTGGTAGATAGACTAAAATCAGCCAATTTTTATATTTTATGCATATTTTAACCAAAAACGACCAAAAAACTCAATTTATGCATTTTCATAATACTCTTTCAGAATGCACACTAACATTATTATTTTTCAACGGTTGGTGTAACTTCTAAAGTAGTTATCGAAATGTGACGAAATGGACAAATTGTGCTTATTGGAGCCTGAAACGCTCTAAAACAACGATTTGTCAACTTTGGTTGAAACCCTTAGGAATCCCAGCCGTATGCAAGATTCCTCTTAAAACTGGAAGTTTGTGGTAGATAGACTGAAATCAGCCAATTTCTATATTTTATGCATATTTTAACCAAAAACGACGAAAAAACTCAATTTATGCATTTTCATTATACTCTTGAAGAATGCAACCTATAATTCTTATTTTTCGACGGAGGGTGTAACTTCTATAGAAATTATCGAAATGTGACGAAATGGACAAATTGTGCTTATTGGAGCCTGAAACGCTCTAAAACAATGATTTGTCAACTTTGGTTGAAACCCTTAGGAATCCCGGCCGTATGCAAGATTCCTCTTAAAACTGGAAGTTTGTGGTAGATAGACTGAAATCAGCCAATTTCTATTTTTTATGCATATTTTAACCAAAAACGACGAAAAAACTCAATTTATGCATTTTCATTATACTCTTGAAGAATGCAATCTATAATTCTTATTTTTCGACGGAGGGTGTAACTTCTATAGAAGTTATCGAAATGTGACGAAATGAACAAATTGTGCTTATTGGAGCCTGAAACGCTCTAAAACAACGATTTGTGCAATTTGGTTGAAACCCTTAGGAATCCCAGCCGTATGCAAGATTCCTCTTAAAACTGGAAGTTTGTGGTAGATAGACTGAAATCAGCCAATTTCTATATTTTATGCATATTTTAACCAAAAACGACGAAAAAACTCAATTTATGCATTTTCATTATACTCTTGAAGAATGCAGCCTATAATTCTTATTTTTCAACGGAGGGTGTAACTTCTATAGAAGTTATCGAAATGTGACGAAATGGACAATTTGTGCTTATTGGAGCCTGAAACGCTCTAAAACAACGATTTGTCAACTTTGGTTGAAACCCTTAGGAATCCCGGCCGTATGCAAGATTCCTCTTAAAACTGGAAGTTTGTGGTAGATAGACTAAAATCAGCCAATTTCTATATTTTATGCATATTTTAACCAAAAACGACCAAAAAACTCAATTTATGCATTTTCATATAACTCTTTCAGAATGCACACTAACATTATTATTTTTCAACGGTTGGTGTAACTTCTAAAGTAGTTATCAAAATGTGACGAAATGGACAAATTGTGCTTATTGGAGCCTGAAACGCTCTAAAACAACGATTTGTCAACTTTGGTTGAAACCCTTAGGAATCCCGGCCGTATGCAAGATTCCTCTTAAAACTGGAAGTTTGTGGTAGATAGACTGAAATCAGCCAATTTCTATTTTTTATGCATATTTTAACCAAAAACGACGAAAAAACTCAATTTATGCATTTTCATTATACTCTTGAAGAATGCAACCTATAATTCTTATTTTTCGACGGAGGGTGTAACTTCTATAGAAGTTATCGAAATGTGACGAAATGGACAAATTGTGCTTATTGGAGCCTGAAACGCTCTAAAACAACGATTTGTGCAATTTGGTTGAAACCCTTAGGAATCCCAGCCGTATGCAAGATTCGTCTTAAAACTGGAAGTTTGTGGTAGATAGACTAAAATCAGCTAATTTCTATATTTTATGCATATTTTAACCAAAAACGACGAAAAAACTCAATTTATGCATTTTCATTATACTCTTGAAGAATGCAGCCTATAATTCTTATTTTTCAAAGGAGGGTGTAACTTCTATAGAAGTAATCGAAATGTGACGCAATGGACAAATTGTGCTTATTGGAGCCTGAAACGCTCTAAAACAACGATTTGTCAACTTTGGTTGAAACCCT